>JAIUZE010070760.1:0-108986 GCA_022085475.1 Heliosperma pusillum | reverse complement strand
ATCCTAGTCTAGACTGACAGACCCGAGCGACAACATCTATTCCGCTCCCGTCCCATGACATAACGCGTCTTGGAAACTCTACTAGGCGACCCCCTAATCAGAGATTGCTAGTAATTAACTGCTCCATTCCCAAAACGGATCAGGCAGCCATGCACCGACTTGGATATAAACCCACCAAGCCGGGACACAAAAGCTATCAAGCAGTGAACTATATACTCGTTAAAGACAGTACGGACCTATCAATGTCATGGTCCAAGCTACTCATTTAGAATTAGAATGGTCAAGACGCCATATATCCATAATTCTCTATGGGTACTTAGTCAACACGACACCAACCATATAATAAATCAGTCACAGAAAAACATTCTATCATGTGACTAATTGCATATCAATAATAATCAAATATCATATCGCCTCATATCTACTAAGGCTAATTCATAATTAAATACAACTTTACTTGAAGACAAATCCCCGACCCGAGTCCCGCGACGTGTCATCAGTCAAATCGGGGCTGACTAGATCTTAGTTTGACCAAACCCGTTGGATCAAACCGGCTAGAAGCAGAGTCTTTATCACATAGACATAAAATCAACATAATCATAACATGTTATTTTAATAAAACTTCTAACCGGTGAATTATTAAATCATAACCAAAAACCCGTTTGACTAAAAGGATATTAAATTAAACTACGGTCTTGTTTTATAATTTCTAACATGTGAGAAATAATAATTTAATGAAAACCTTTTTAATTAAATATTTTACTTATTAATATTTCCCACTTGCTAAATATTACAAAACACGATAAAAATGACGATAACTCAAAAACCGACACGAGTCCCAAGGTGGGACCCACGGGCTGAATTGGGCCGGACCCACATGGGCCTGATTTGGGCCCCACGGCCTAAATGGGCGAAAGTGGCTGATTTTTCTAACTTGTACTAAAACCGTTTTCTAATATTTCCCGCATGCTTTAACATAATTAAAATCCGTCAAAACAACAATTAAACAACCAAACATCGACACAACCCAAACCAAAACCCGGACCCACCTTGACCAACCCAGACCGGGTCTGAACCGGCCTGGACCGGTCCGGTGTGGACCCGGTTCTTGCCCCTTTCTCGGTTCCATCATCAAACACACCAAATCAATTCCAAACTTGTTTTTAATCATCAAACAACCATTTTAACAATCTTCCACACAAAATCATAACTTATTAAAATCATCAAAATTTGTCAAGAACATTAAACTAGTTAAAATTTCATAAACAACATAAAAATCATAACTTAGTAAAAATCATTAAAATTCTTCAAGAACACTAAATCATCATAAAATTTCCTACAACTTAAAAATCATCAAGAACACTAAATCATCATAAAATTTCCTACAACTTAAAAAAATCATCAAGAATCATAAAACATCATAAAATTCATACAACATAAAATCATCAAGAATCATCAAACATCACAAAAATTCCATACAACATAAAAATCATAAAACAACATAATAATTACTACTTAACATATTACTAACTAAAAATCCATAAATCATCAAAACATGAACCAAAATTAAAGATGAACCAAAATCCAAATAAATAAAACTAAAGGCTATATTACTAGCTAAAATCATAAATACTATAACATGAGCCAAAACTAAAGACTACAAAACAAAACTAAGGCTATGTGACATTAATTCGTCGAGTAAAACGGATCGTTACCTTAGCTAGCCAAAATCCTAGCACATAATAAGAAGTGAATAATTAGAAAAAACCCTTCTACTAGTCTTCACCCAAAATATAAGAGTCCCCAAATTCGTCTGCAAACTCTTCCCCTATAAGAAATAACAAGAAAAACAATTATTAGAACTTAAACTAAATTTCTCATAATTAAAGTGTTGAAAACGATCTTGACGGAATTGAATTTAAAACGTACTAGACGATGGAGAGCGAAGAGGAGATCCTAGAAATATAAATTAGGAAGGATTTAATTAAGAAATGAAGGATTTATGGAGGTTTTGCTCAAGAACGATGAAGAACAATTGATGAACGATGAAGAACACGAAGAACGATTAAAGAAAGTGATATTTTGATCTTTATTTGATTTGTTGAAAAGTGAAAAGGTGTTTGTGAGTAAAGTGGAGTGGAGTTGGACGTGAGTTTATAGACAAATAAAGGTGTTGATTTTTAAAATTGTTGTTCCGTAATTGACTCGCGTTTAATAATTATTTTACGGTAAATGATTAAATATAATTTACGATAAAGTTAATATCAAGATATTATGATATATTACTCAAAAGTAATGAAAATATCAAGGCTATTAGAGGACTTTTTGAGCCGTGTGGTATGGTGAAGAATCGGTCTGATTTCGAGCGTTTTGCGTACTTTTCGTTAATTGATCGATAAAGTGAAATAATATCTAGATATTATAATATTATAATCAAAAGTAATGAAATATCAAGCCCTATTAGAGGACTAAATGGACCGTGTGGCATGGTGAGGGTTCGGTCTGTTTTTGCTCGATTGGCGTAATCTTCGTTGACGGATCGATAAAGTAAGTAAATATCTAGATATTTTGATTATTTTAATCAAAATAAATAAAACATCTAATGGTGAGTGGAAAGCGATGACCTCAACGTGTGACTCATGCCAAAGTCGAGTTTCGATTTTGTTGCGCGCATTACTATGCGTCGGGAATAGTTAAATGACGTTCGGTTAAAACCGTAAACGTTATTCTTTAAATTCCGAATAAATTCAAAATAATTATATTAAATTATGATAAATCTTAATAATTCTAAATAAAAATAAATCAAAAATATTATTTTTTTAAATAAAATTTCGGTCTTCATACTTATGAGACGAGTCGGGAAAAGTCAACGAAAGTCGAAATCGACTAAAAAGTCGGAAAAAATCAAAAATGACTTAAAAGTTCAGAAAAGTTTAAGACGACTTTAAAAGTCAAGAAAAGTAATTGACGACTTTAAAAAGTCAAGAAAAAGTCAAAGACGATTTAAAAGTCAAGAAAAGTCAAAGATGACCGAAAACGGTCTTTTCATGAAATCTCTCAAAACTTCCAAATACGAACGCGGAATTTCAAAACACGACTCGGAACAAAAATTCCTATATTAAAAACTTAAGTTCTACTGAAAAGTATCCATAAGCTATTGCTAAGCAAATTGGGTACTTTTCGGGTTGTTACAAAATACGTCAGACACTGCCACAATTGCCAAATCTTCGGAAATGTTCAGCATGTTCCTCCCTCGTTGCTTTACACCATGACCTCTCCTTGGCCATTCTCTACTTGGGGAATCGACGTTATTGGAAAGATTACCCCAGCCGGAACAGGATGTCACTGTTTCATTTTGGTAGCTATCAACTATTTCACCAAATGTATTGAAGCAGCATCCTACACTAGTCTTATCGATAAAAATATGGCAAAGTTCATACAAACCAATATCATATGTCGATATGGTTACCCACATGAAATCATCAGTGATAATGGATCACACTTCCGGGTAGAGACTGAGCAGTTGCTAGCCAAGTACAAGATCAAGCATCATCATTCCTCGCCTTATAGACCTCAAACTAATGGCGCGGTAGAGGCAGCTAATAAGAACGTCGTCACAATCCTCAAGAAAATGATCGACAATTACCGTGATTGGCCAAGCAATATACCCTTTGCGTTGTGGGGCTATCGCACTTTAGTTAGGACGCCCCATGGGCTATTCCTTTCAATCTAACCTATGGAATGGAAGTTGTACAACCAGTAGAGCTGGAAACCCCATCTCTGCGTATTCTCTTAAAAAGTTAAATCCCATAAGCTTATTGGAAAAGAGATAGATATGATGAACTCGTCCTCTTGGACGAATGTAGACTGCGTGCATTACACAATGTAAAGACATATCAAGCACGTATCAAACGAGCTTTCAACAAGCGGGTTAAATCCAGAAACATTACAGAAAGGGACTTGGTGCTCAAATCATTCAAAGCCCTCATACCTATTGTTCCACGAGAAAAGTTCAAACCTAACTGCGCTGTGCCTTTCTTAGTCAAATCCATATTCTCAGAGGGGGCAATTAGAATCACATACCTAGATGGGAATGAATTTTATAACCCTACCAACCTAGACCAATTGAAACGGTACTATTCTTAGCAAGCACTAGGAAAACGCGCCTCGCGCAACCCCACGTGCCGCTCATGCGACACAAAATAAAATCGGCCCCTGGCCAGTTGAATTTAATGTCGCTATGCTCTTGCATTTTGACATTAGGATAATCCTCATGTCATCAACTAAATTGAATTGTACTTCTTTTTGGAGTAGCCAAGGCACACGCCGCCTTTTTCTAAAGTTCATTACAAGCTCTTGCTTCGAACAATTATTCTTTTACATTTTTTCGAACTACGCGCAGGGTTTGATTTCATTTTTTTCTAAATGAATACGTAGGCAATCCTTCACATGATTCAACCTGCTATTATTTTAAAATGTGAATAGAAGGACATTTGCATTTGCATTTGCATTTGAAATTCGACAAGAATAATAAAGAAAGAAAAACTCATCAGTTTCTTAACTAACTTAATCTTTATTCATTATCCAAAAATAGTAATAATATCTCACATACATAAATAAATGTTGAAATAAAAGTTAGGCTAGGATTCTAAAAATCCCTGCATGAGAAAAAGAGCCACCCACACTATGGGCAGCTTTACCATCAAATAACTTACTCAATTCATCAATGTTCGCTAAATTCTGCTTAATTATCTTTAAACTATACTTTGCATTCCACAGTAAATTACAAGGTTTCACTTACGCTTCGAATAAACTCAACCAAACTTATATATAACTTTATAAAGTATCATGTTCAATAATAATTATTTAACGATAATTTTACATCTCTGAACGCTTTATATATGTCCAAAGTCCTCTCTTCCACATCCACCTCTTTAGTTCTAGGATTGTATTATTTTAGTTTTAAACCCGTGCAAAAAATGCACGGGTTGCTTTTTAAATTCTATTGTAAGTATATTAATATTAGACGTAAGAATAAGATCAGCACGAATATAGGCAGTGATGACACTCGTCTTGTTTGTCGTCTTGTATTTCAACTAATAATTTCAATGTTTCTGGATTGTTATAATTTGAATTTTTGTGGATTAGCATAGTATATGTCAGGGTAATAATTTGTAGTTTTAATATCATTTTTGGAATGTAATTTTAAATTTTGTGGATTGTTATAATTTGAATATTTTTACCAAATTAGCATTGTATAAGTCAAAGAATAATATTACATGAGCCATATTATAGAATAAGTCATCATATTATCTAAGTTCAGGTAATAAAAGTAGAATAGTAGAGTGTAAATACTTGGTGTGGGTAGGATAGAGAGTAATTAAATATTTTGGAAAACGTGTGAATCCTACTTGCAAAAAAAAAGGTGAAAAGAGCTGAGTTTTTTCCGGTCAATAGGATGACAGAAAAAACTCAACTTTTATACCAAGGAGATGCCAGTAAAATTTTGCAATTCCTTCCAACACTTGTATTTTTCTTTCATATTGGTATAGTGATTTTTCACTTGTTTTGCGTTAGCATTAGTTGTTGCTTGTAAATTAAAATTCTAGGCAACGTTTACCCAATTAAATTTGCTAATGCCTTTGTCCTTTTCTTTATTTAGAATAATCAATAACTTTCTTGTATGTAATAGCATCGGTCTAATTGATCCTTCCTATTATCTTAATTTCATATAAATAAAAAAGATTAACATCATTAAAAAAAATTAACAATATAAATAAATAGCCACTATCCAGTACCAAGTACTACGAGTATAAGCTATTGTCCAAAGACAAGAACACGTACATACCAAAGAACGACATAGTGTAACGCAAAATATAGTCAATTACCATTTTATTTTGGTGTACAAAACAAAAATAAATAAAAGTAAAAGACCGTATCGGATTGCAATGGAGATAAACCGAAGCCACAAAAAAATCAATGCATAAAATTGATGAAAGCAAAAGAAGTATGTTTAAGGTAACATATATACTAATATACATTAAGAAGTGCGTAAGACAAAAAAAATAGCATAAATTTCCTAGAATATTATTTTTAGTAAAGTTAGATAACATACCTGAGAGATGACAGTGGAATGCTAATGGAAAAAAAAGGGTGGAATTAGTTCGGCCATGAATAAAATAGGAAAGAAGATAGATTTCTATTTATTTTATAGAAAACTAGTATTAAACCCGTGCAAATTGTACGGGTATGCTATTTTAAACGTTGTTAATACTAAGAAATATAAAAAAAATTCATTTATATGAAGTCGAATTTTAGATTTTAAATTTGAATTATAGATTCCATTAGCAATTAAAACATTGTACATACGGTTCTAATAACGTTTTTATGATTTTAAAAGTACATATTTTATCAAAAATTATATTCTAACAAAATTAGCATATTAATGTACGGAAATAAAATAAAAAAAAATTATCAGTTTCTTCAGTTAAAGACGGATATACCGTCTTAAATGAGAATGTGCCATAGTATATATGCTCATGCGAAGGTAAGATATTTTCGCAGTCTTCCAAATTTGTGACTAATACGTTTAGTGGGCTTCCCACTTCGTTTTTAAGTTCTTGATATTTTTTTGTTTTCATGTGCGGGTTAGTTGAAAATGTTGATATTTTTGTATATTTTGCCTTCGATTATTACTGCATCATAATTTTGTTTAACTTGTTGCTATTTCGTTGCTTTATAAATAGGAAATGATGAATTGATTATTGTAAGATGTGAACTTGTAAGTTATTGTAAATAATTTTCTTTCTAGTTAGAGATTATGGTGGTGTTAAACGTTGTTATTTACTATTGAATTTTTTGTGATATTGATGAATTGACGGCCGTAAATCATTGTAAATTGTAGGGGTGTTTGATGTCAATTGAATCGTAAAATCTGAAATAAATCATTTATCACCAATCCTTTTCGTTTTATCGTTGTCCTTGTGTCGGCCGTTAGTTATCGTCAGTTTTTTTGTAATTTATTGCTGAGTCACTCAAATGTTGCGACTTTAATATTTCAATTTGGTCGTTGCTGTTATTTTAATTTATATGTTATTTGTACACTTTTTTATTTATGTTTTCGCTCATCAGTGATAAATGAGTTATTGTTTATACTCATTTTTTCTGTTATTTCGTTTTATCTTGTGGTATTTCGTTTTAGTTTTTGGTATTTCAAGTTGTAAATCACAAATTCTCATTTAAGACTGGCGACCCGTCTTAAGTTTTTCAAGTATTTTCTTTTTTGATATTTCATCCCAGAATAGATTTCTTTTTGTAATCTATACACAATTTTTTGAGTTTTGTAGAAGACATTTATATTAGAATAATCTTTTTTTTTTTGCAACAGTAAAGGTAGTCTTACACAGTACGAATCCGACTCTCAGAGTCGAGCTTTATTATTACATTATTTTAGTAAGAAATTAAACTACGGATAGGGTTAACAGATAAAAAAGGCTTCTTGAGGGGACGATCGTATCTGGCCAATTGAGCTATCACGTCTTTTCTCTTCTTTACCAACTGAGCTTCCGAGGAGTATCTACAACAAGGCACACTTACGCCACGAGGGCGTAGGAATTTATGGGGGAGAGATCTACTTGTTGAGAAAGTAGATAAGCTGTGTCTTGGAGATTCATCCACTTGGCTATGTTGCTTCTTGGAAGAGATTATTCTCCGTTTCCTTTGCACATAATGTTGAATAGGATACATGCAAGACATACGCATACTAGAGGTGTACACCTGGTTATCAAGAGAAGAAGGGTAACACTTACACTTTTTAGAACAAGCTGAAAAGAGGAAAGGCTGGTTGTCATAAGGATCATTCTGATCTCGAGGGAAAGCAGAAGAGGCTTTGCCATTTAGCAAAGAAAACGACAAATTTGAATCATTAGCAACATCCCTAGACGGTTCTTGGAGGGTTTGGGTATCAGAAGATGAGGAATTATCACAAACAGAGGAAGGACTCGAACTTATACCGGAACTAGTGGGCTTAATGTTAATAGTATCTAAGGGAGAAGTGCCTTCATTCTTGTTTATCATCTTTTTGGATTTCCGATTTTTTGAGCGTCTCCTCCTCTTCTTAGGACTTTCTCTTGAGAAGCATCTTTCCTTAGACGTCTCAATATTAAGGATTCGAATTGTTATGGTTGATAATTCTCTTTCATGATAAAAGCTCACCTTTTTACCTTCAACTAGCTTTTGATAAGATTGTCCATGAATCCTTAATCTAGAATTTCCTCCACCCTTTTTGGAGAACTCAAAAACCGACTTCATAGAAATATATATGCTCATTCTTCTTTGAATTACTGTTCAGATCCATATCACACGTACTTTGTGTATCTAACACCACCATCTTCACAATCTTGGTATCCTTAATGCTCAAATCAGAATCCGTGCCACTATTTGTTTGGATATCCTTCACCTCCGTGATAATACTTTCATTCACCTGCATACTCTTATCAATTTTTGAAACATGAACAGGTTTCTTACTCTTCATTTCCACTTCAACCGTAGAGGCGACATCCAAAACTCTTTTGCCATTGTCCTTAATAAGAAGGTGACCTTTCACCACCTCTAGTTCCCTTAAAACATCCTTGTTCCCAGGTTCGACCACCAGAGCCTCTACCAAATCTATTTCAGCCTCCCTAAATCTTTGCATCTTCATAGAAGCTAACGCCTTACGGAATAGAGCCTTAACGTTACGAGGAAATGAGTTCAAAATCATGGCGCACCAATCCCAAGCAGCTTGAAATTCCCCAAGTTTAAGGGCACAAGCAAAGAGATTAGAATTAAGGGACACGACAAGATCACATAAAGATTGGACATCTTCACTTCCAATACCTGCAAGACTCAAACTTAGAAGCTTACAAGCTTCATCGTAACATGCACCGGCCCTATCAAAATATTTTTGTCTAAAAAAACCATTCCCCTTGTCTTTAAGCTCCTTAACCTCAAGCAAAGGTGACCCTTCAAGATTCATAAGATAGCCTATCATGGACTCCCCATCGTCCTCCATAAAGCCATCATTAACATGGGCACAAGCAAAAGTTTCAAGAAATTTCTGATAGACGGAAGAAGACATAGATTCAAACCAGAAAATACAAGCAGCCCACCCAAACAACGTCACAGACGACTTAGCAAACAATTTACAAAGACGAGACCACGAACTTCTCGGCAAAAAAAAGGAAACAGCAACACTATAAACCAAATTAAGCTAACACCCACTCACCACAATGCTTATGGAGAGACTGAATCACAGTGAATAAGTAAGACAAAGACCGTCAGCAAAAACGGTACTTGTACCAATGATCGGAGAAGAAGAAAGAAACAATCGGGGATTCCAACAACAACGATAGAAGAACCAATCGACAGAAGAACGATTGAAACCGAGACTAACGACGAACAAATAAAAAGAAGCAAACCTTGCCGCCGACCTGGACCGCAAATGGAGAAATCGATCGATTGATCGTAATCGACGAGGTCCCCAGAATGATGAAGATAACAAGTATAGCTTGTGATAAAGAGTATGAGTCGGAGGAGCAGGAGGAGCCTCGCCGGCGACCAATAAAGGCAACCGGAGCAGTCGCCGGCGAGAAGGATTGAGATATTTTGGGGTTTTTTTACTTTCTCTCTCTTGGGGGCAGAAACATACACGAGAAGCCTATGACAATGACCTGCTAGCAAGTATAATGTTATATTAGAATAATCAAACCATGCTTAAAATGCTTTATTTTTTTGTATGCTTAAGTTGCTATTAGAAATCCCAAATTTCATTTAACCGATAAATCAAATACGTAAATTATGCAGTTTGTAAATACTCCCTCTGTTTCTTTTTATATGTCATTCTCACTTTTCGAGACACTCCCTTCTCTCTTCAATATCTCTCAAAATATAAGAGCAAACATAATGAAATGTATATTCATTTTAAAGGTCTATTAATAAGGAATTTTATAGTATAATTTTTATAATCTTTAGACTAATATATTGTTGTAAACATTAAAGTTAAATGCTCACCTCGAAAAACAAAAACGTCATATAATATGAAACCGAGGGAGTAATTTTTATGGTTTTTATCATTTGTATCTTTGCATGTTCTAATTAATTAATTCCTACATTAAAAGAAGTCCCTTAAAATTCCTCCTTTTAAGGAGAGCTTGCCACATAGGATTTGTGGTTGTTCCTTTAATAAGTAACGATAGAATAACTAAAAGATAGTAAAGATCTTCCTAAATTTCGGTTACGAAAAGATTACGGAAATATAATTATTTTCAATTTTTGTTAGATATAACCAAAAGATAACAAGATAATATCTTCCTTAAATTGAGTTACTTAAAGAACAAAGAAATTTTTTTTCCGTAAAGAAATTTCAGCTAAGATGATAAGAAGAATAAAATATTTTTCTAAGTTTGTAAAGTTATAAATATCTAAAAGATTAAAGAATTATAATTGAATAAAGATATTAACTTTTTCCATCTTTTGTTTAAAATTCTCCTATATTCAAAATTGCAGCGGCTCCAATGTTACTATAGCCTCAAGTGAAGTTACATTCACCTTGAAGCGAGGTTACATTAACCTCATGACGCGGGGGTTTTTGTCGCACTCCCCTGGTCAAAACAAAATTATTTACTCAACTAAGCTAATGTAGTAGCGGTAGTCGAGGTCGAACCACAAGGAGGTTAAAGACTGAGTACTAGTTTGTCTTAAATAACAAGTTAGCTACGCAAATTAAGAAGAGAGTTAATATTAAACTAACTAACTAAACTAATGACTATCTAAGTCTACTAAACTAACTAAACAATTAATAGAAATAGCGTATTAAATAATAAAGAAAGGTCTAGGGTACGATTTCCTCCACTAACATGCCTTATTTACTCTCATGAATCCCGTTAACAAGTCATTTGGGTAATAGTTTAGGGGGGAAACGCCTCTAGGTCGCCTAACACCTCTCTCCCGGGTTCGCGTTAGAACGGTAGCTATCCCGATCACCACCCTCCCGGGTTCGTGAGTCGGAATCCCCTATCCTAGGCCAAAGTCCACTAAAACGGGCCCATTCTCATGTACCCCGACAAAGGTTAAGGTCAATAATCCACGTTATCTTCCCGGTCATCCCAATCCTTTTGTCAAAGGTAAAGTTCAAACCGACAATTAAAGGCACCCTCCTTAGCTTCTCCCTCCCGGGTTCAACCTAAGTCGGCAACTAGTCTAGATGGGGTGAGCCGATTCTCAACCTATCCAACTCCCGTCGACGGTCAAGGGTCAAAAGTCAACAACAATCCCAAATAAAACATAATAAAAGTCAAATCCTTTAATTAACCCAACTAACTACCCAACAACTCATTAATATGAGATTCAATCAAACAAACTTGGCATGTTAAGGATAAATCGAACCCTATTGAAAAACTACTCACTAATCGTTTCGAAATTAACATTAAACATATAACCAACTACTCTAATTATAACAATAAACATGACAAAACTAATAAAGATAGAAACTTCAACTAAGTAAGTGCAAAAATTAAATAAAAATAACAACTTTATATAAATTAGAAGAGGGATGAAAAATTATACCAAACTTAAATTAAAGAGGAATAAGATGGGTAATTCATCATACAATTGTTGTAAATTAAGACTATAAATTAGATCTAGACTAAGAATTAAAAGGAAAAAATGAATTTTGATTTTTGGAAGAACAAAAACTAAGCTACCTACTCTCCTACTCCTACCCTCTTCTCTTCGTCCGTCTTCTGTCAAAGAACAGACCAACAAATGTGGAGCTTTTCTCCTACTCTACTTGTTTTCTGTTTTCGTGCCAAGTACTCCAAAAATTGAGGCCCATCTTTTATTTCCAAAAGGTGCAGGCATTCTTTAGCAAGTGGGCTCTTCACATATGAGACAAGGGTCATGTGACCAAACCCAATAATTAAGTAGCCTAGACCTTGCTCTTACTTTGCAGGAAAGAGAAATGGAACTGATGGCCCGAGTCTTTATTTGGCTCATTTTCTTTTTGTCTTTCTTTGATCCAATCCGTCTTGACCTGTTTTTCTACTCGATTTTCACTCGAGTTGGTACCTACACATGTACAACATCCAAAAGCAGTACCACATCCAAAAATAATTTGAGCCACATAAGACTAAAATGGGTCGAAAAAGATAACTCGGGTTATTAATTTCAGCAAATAAGGGATAAAATGTGGGTTAAAAATACGTTAAATAAAGTGTAATCACCTCACTGCTGTAGCAATTTTTGTGCATAGTTCTAAAATCACTCCTTACAAAACAAAGTCATAGTTTTCAACCTTGGATTTCATGACGACTTCACAAATCTTTCTTTGTCTTGAATAACCGTCCTTTACGCTTTCTTGTGTTTTGAGTTTGGATTCCTAAAAATAGAAAGTATAATACCGACCAATCTCATAAAAGCATAAATAATACTTAGGCAATAAAATATATACTTAAAATAAAATACTTGACAATTTTCAAAACATTATAGATTATACCTAGGATAACAACTTGTGCTCGTTTTTATTTTCTACTAATGCTAAGCTTTGTACTCCCTCCGTCCCTGTCAATTATTATCCTTTTATTTTGCACAAATACCAAGGAAAGAGTAGGGAACCATTTGTGGTTTTACTTAGTGGATGGCAAGTGGGCAATAGTCCCATTGGGTGACCAAGTTACTCATAAAAAACTTTTCGAATATAGAAAGGACAAGAGATACCCTAAAAAGGAATAAGACAACAACTGACCTGGATGGGGGAGTAATCGTTTATCCTCTTGTAAGGTGTAACAGAATTCAGGACTTCATATTGAAATCGGAAATTCTATACACAAATTGGGAACAATTGAAGGAGAAATTCTCTATCAAGTTGTATTGATTAAAAGAAGAATCAGGGAAGAATTACAGAATTTGCAGAGAGAAAATGATTAACAATGATTGAATGATTAACTAAGGAGTAAAGCTATCTATTTATAGTAAAGAGTAGTAACAACTTTATTATATCCTAACCACATTGTAACTAACTCCTAACAACCTTTTGGTGACGTGTCCTTGGGTAGTTAGCTGGGTCGTTACAATACATTCCTCTCCTAATGAAGCTTGTCCTCAAGCTTAGGATATCTGAAATGCAGGAAATCTCTTCATGAAATCTTCTGACAGCTCCCATGTAGCATCCTCAGCCGTACCATTAGACCACTATATTAGAAAATACACAACAGCAGCATTGCCCTTCTTCACCATTTTCCATTCCAAAATTGTTATAGGTTCTGCCCTTAGTTGTAGATTGTCATCCATAGTGGGAACAACACTAATAACAGGCACACTACCATGATGTTTCTTTAACTGAGAAACATGGAATACATGGTGAATTTTGGACTGTTCAGGTAACTTCCACCTATAAGCCACTTTGCCAATTCTTGCAGACACCTCAAATGGCCCAAAGTATCTTGGTGAAAGTTTCTGGCAGCTCCTATAGACCACTGATTGCTGTCTATGTGGTTGCAGTTTAACATACACCAAGTCCCCCAACTGGTATTCTGTGTCAGTCATATGCTTATCAGTTTGGTTTTTCATTCTATCTTGAGCTCTCTTCAAATGGAATTTTAACATTTGGATACATTCCTCTCTAGCCTTCAAGCTTCTATCCACAGCAGCTACTGCACTATCACCATTGATATAAGGCGTATGCAGTTTAGGTGATTGCCCATATACGACTTCATAAGGAGTTGTCCCTATGGCAGAGTGAAAATTAGAGTTGTACCACCATTCAGCCAATGGTATCCATAGTGACCAATCTTTAGGTCTTTCTCCAGTCATGCATCTAAGGTATGTATCCAGACATTTGTTAACTACTTCTGATTGACCATCTGTTTGGGGATGATAGGCAGAGGACATTAGTAGGTCCGCCTTTTGCAGTTTGAAGAATTCTTGCCAAAATTGGCTTAGAAAGATCGTGTCCCTATCACTCACTATTGATTTGGGGTTCCCATGTAATTTAAAGACTTGATCCAAATACACTTTTGCTACATCAGAAGCCTTAAAAGGGTGAGTAAGCAATAGGAAATGGGCATACTTACTCAATCTGTCTACTATAACCAAGATTGTGTCCTTCCCTTGGGATTTAGGGAGTCCTTCTATAAAATCCATGGAAATATTCACCCAAATTGCCTCAGGTATTGGCAATGGTTGTAGAAGTCCAGCAGATGACTGCAGGAGAGTTTTATTTTGTTGACACACCCCACATTCCTTAATCCATCTCCTCACACTTTTCTTCATGTTTTTCCAATAAAAAAGCTCTGACATTCTCATATAAGTAGCATGTACCCCAGAATGCCCTCCAAAGTAGAATTATGCATTAAAGAACAAATTTCTAACCTTAAGTCAGGGTCAGGCCCTATAACCAACCTCCCCTTTTTCACTAAATGACTATTCTGCCATTGAAATTTACTGCTTGCAGTAGGGTCATCTTGAAGATTTTGTGTCAATTGCATTAATTCAGGGACTTGCCAGCTCTCCTTGATTCTTTGTAAGAGATCAGTTCTTACTTGAGATACCAATATGGACAATAATTCAGCCCCTTCCACCCTAGAAAGAGCATCAGCCACTGTGTTTTCCTTTCCCTTTCTATATTGTATTTCATACTCCAATCCCATCAACTTTGGTAGACATTTACTCTGGAAGGAACTTGTTATTTTCTGCCCCAACAAGTACTTCAGACTGAAGTGATCAGTCCTGATGATGAAGTGTTGGCCTACCATATAAGGTCGCCATTTGTCAACAGCCAATATCAAAGCCAACAATTCCTTTTCATATGTAGATAGGGCCTTAAATTTTTCAGCCAAGGCCTTGCTTATAAAAGCAATAGGGTGACCCTTTTGAGCTAAAACAACACCTATGCCAATGTCAGAAGCATCAGTTTCCACTTCAAATTGAGAGTTAAAGTCTGGTAAAGCAAGTACTGGGGCTGCTGTCATAGCTTGCTTCAAGGTCTCAAAAGCCATTTATGCCTCATGATTCCATATGTATGCATTCTTCTTGAGTAGATTGGTTAGGGGTTTGCTGATGATCCCATAACCCTTAATGAACTTCCTGTAATAACCAGTTAAACCCAAAAACCCCCCAGTTCTTTAACTGATTTAGGACGTGGCCATTTGAGCATTGCTTGTATTTTGGTGGGATCAGTGGCTACCCCTGCAGTAGACACTATATGTCCTAGATATTCCACATGATCAACTCCAAAACTACACTTAGTCCTCTTGGCAAAAAACTTATGTTGTCTCAAAATTTATAATGTGGCCCTTAAATGAGTAGTATCGGTTGCAATATCAGAGCTATAAACCAATATATCATCAAAAAACACCAATATGAACTTCCTTAGATGCTCACTAAAGATAGAGTTCATCAAACTCTGAAATGTTGAAGGAGCATTAGTAAAGCTAAAAGGCATTACTACAAACTCATAATGCCCTACATGAGTCCTAAAAGCAGTTTTCTGGATGTCTTCAGGGTGCATTCTAATTTGCCAATAACCAGATCTCAAATTAATTTTTGAAAATATGCATGAGCCTTGCAATTCATCTAACAATTCATCAATAACTGGAATAGGGAATTTGTCCTTGACAGTGTTCTTGTTGAGCTCTCTATAATCCACACAAAACCTCCATGTACCGTCCTTTTTCTTAACCATAACAACAGGAGAAGTAATGGGCTTTGGCTAGGCTTGACAACACCAACTTCTAACATTTCTTTCGTGATTTTTTCAATAGCATTCTTTTGCACCACAGGATATCTATATGGTCTAACATTTATGGGTGATACTCCAGGATTAAGATGAATCATATCGTCATGACTTCTATGGGGTGGCAACTCTTTGGGTTCAAGAAATATATCCTCAAAGTCATATAAAACCCCTTGAATTTCAGCAGGTATAGCAGATACTTGATCCTGTACTAGTAGTGGGGGTATTGTTAATGATTTAGGTTGAACTTGAATGGCAAAGAACTGGCCTTTATCATATCCCTCCCCTTTACTCATTTCAGCAACCAATTTCCTTCCAGATATCCATTTCAGACTTCCATTTGTGATACCTCTAAGGACCACCCTCTTCCCTTGATACATGAATTCCATCTTTAGTTGATCAAAATCCCATATTACTGGCCCTCAAGATGAGAGCCATTGTACTCCTAACACCATCTCACACCCACCCAAGGGCACAATCATGACATTAGTTGTGAATTCAACCCCATGTAGTTGTCATTTGAACCCCTTACACACCTTTGTAGTAACAATTTTTTTCCCATTGGCTGGCAACAGAAACTTCTAATGGATATGATGTTGTGATTTGGCACCCCAGCTTCTGTGCAACACTTGCATCACAAAAGTTATGTGTGCTTCCTGAATCAATGAGAATATGAATAACATTATGCTTGACTTTGCCCTGTACTCTCATAGTTTGATAGGAAGTATGTCCATAGATTGCATTCAAAGATATCATAGGTTGTTCTTCCTCAAATTCTGCATTCATATTCCCACCTTCACTAGTAGAAAAACCCCCTATTGCGTCTATTGAAATACATCGGTTCTAAAAAAATGATGCAAAAAGCACTCGACATTGGCGGGAACTGGTATTTTGGCTTAGAGTCTGGATTATTGCGTCGATTTTGTAAGAAATGGACGTATATAAGTGAATTATTTGCGTCGTGTTTTTGGAAAACTGATGTATTTACTCTAAAACGTCATTTATTAACCTTAACCGACTTATTTATAATTATGTTTTTGCATCCCTTTTAAGGAAAACTGATGTAGAGGGTTTTCTATTTTTCTAAAAAAAAAAAAAAAATTAAAGGACTTATAGTAGCGGAGTCACCATATTACTCACCACTTCTTTGATCCCTTCTACGTATAACACAAAACCCTTTAATCTCCCAAATTACTCAGCGCTTCTTTGATCACCAAACCCTATCTTTGTCGTGCCACCACCACCACCACGCCCTCCCGGAGTCACCATATTCATTCCTTCTAGTGCAAGCCCTACTGAACTCTAGATACCAGGCCACCAACACAGTGTTGCCCCGTGCTTGCACGACGCCCCACCATTCCCTTGTTTTACTGAAGTCGTTGCACGACCGTACTCGTGTACTGTCAATAATAATCAGGTATGTTTATTGTTGTTTATTATTTGAATGTTAAGTTATTTGTGTGTTTATGAATGCGTTGATAGTTGTTTGTCTTTAACGTGTTTATGAATCGTTGATAGTTGTTTGTCTTTAACGTGTTTATGAATCGTTAGGAACCTCTGCTTAATGTTGTCATTAGGATTATATTCCATGTTACCATTCTCTATGTTGGGTAATTTAGAGGGGGTGATAGTTTCCCAATTCAAAGTTCAAATGTTAGATTAATGCCAGAGTTACATAAAGTGGCTAAGTCGGAGGTTATGAGTCGTAGACTTGAAGCCGGTAATGTTGTGAGATTTCAGCAGGGACATTATGCTGCTTGTCTGTCTTCATGATTCTGTATTTTCTGTTCATTGTGGTGTCAGTGAGAGACTCAATGACTGAACGAGTGGGATGGGGGAAGGTGGTGGGAGTTTTACAGGCGAGGAAGTTAGTTCAGAAATATTAGAATTAGACCTTTCAAAATTAAACAAAATGGAGCAAAACCGGGTGTCATGTCTGAAGCGTGTGTCATGCCTGAGTATCGGTTTGTAAACGGATGTTACCATATGCCCACTTAAAAGACCTTGCTGCCATATTGACCTCCTCCTTTGCGATTGATGACTCGCTAACGCCTTAAGACCACTTGCAATAACAAAAAGTGGATCATCCAATGTCCTAAATTTATATGATCAATTGTCTGTGTACTATAGGCCCTTAGTCTGTGTGCATATTGACCTTCCTCCTGCTGCAAAAACCTTCCTATTTAATAGTTGATTCTGTGTGCATTTTGGATAGATTGTGGAGAAATTTTTAACTTTGATAGGGTATTATTTGTGATGTTCAAACTTGTTAATGTAACCCGTGGAAGTTAGATTACAATAAATCATGTGTAGATAAAAGTCTTTTGGTAGGAATGTAGGATAAGAGCTTCACACTGACCGAGGAAATGGCGAGAGCGAGAGATGTAGGTATATACACTGAAGATGATGTGTCACCAAAAAAAAAGATTGAAGATGATCTACTGCCTTCACTGGAGAAATACCAAAATCTGAGTTATAGAACTTGGCATATAAAGTGTATGAAGAGAATTACGACTACATACAATTGATACAACTGTCACAAGTCCGTCGTTTACATTGATGAATTAAGGAGAATGTTGATCACTTAGTTGCTCCTCCCATTGCCATTAGTGATAGGATGAAACCTCCTTTTATTAAATACAGTCGCTCTCTTATTCTTGTGAGTCCGTCCTAGACTCGTCTCATGCGATTTCAGATTGTATTGTAATTGGGCGCATTTATGAATTGTGACTCAGGTTGGCCATTTGTGCAGTTGCAGTAGATGCTCTACTGAGGGCTATTAGTATTTGAAATTAAATTATTTTCTTTTTCTTTTCTGTGGGTTACCCAAAGTTCCTATGTAGGCAAGCTAGTTTCAATTTAATAATTGGATAAGTTGAAGAAAGAAATTGCTGGTGCCAGATGTTTTGAAGTGGAGACAACACTTTGAAGTTGATAGACTGAGAGTGTGCAAGAGTTTTAGAGCAAAAACTATAGTTGGATAAGATTTACAACTTCATTGTTTCTGTATAATTTCTAAACATGGCTTTAATTGCTTTTGAGAGGAAAAACAAGACAAGGGGCTTTAGTTGGTGTCATAGATGCCCACGGTATTTCAATACCAGAGGATGCCACTGAAACATGACCATTTTGTCAAGGTTTTGAGGATTACTGCGACCATATTTACTGTATTTTGAAGTGATATTGGCTACGTTTAGTGTATTTAACTGATGCACGAACTTGGCTTGGTGAACTTTGAGTCGTTGGAGACCGAGTGGGAAATTAAGATCGTCTCTCCAGCCCTATAGAAGAACATGGGCATTCACCCCTATCCTTGTATGGGTGAAGCAAGAAATATAACTTGTCTATTCCTTTTCTTTAGGATTGAAAGGAAAGACGGTTTTTGCCTATATTAGCTTGTCTAATTTTGATATGTTAATCTGCTCGGTTGGGCAACTCACAAGTAATTGGTTGTCATCCTAAATGTCCAAAGTTTCTGTCCGTAGGATATTATTTTTATCCGAGGAAACAGTATGTTGAAGATCATTCTTGTAAGAGTGTTTTGAAAATGTTTCCTCCTAATACTTTTATTCCTCTACAGGGAAATGTGGATGGATCTGTGCATCATCCATCTGGCCCCAGATACCTTAAAACAAAAATATTTACATCATTTCCCAAATTTGGTGTCCAACTTTTTTTTAAAGAGTAGTATTAGAAATAATTTTTTCAACGAGATCCTGCTATAAGGCTCTAAACTAATTTATATGGCTCTGCTAATATATGTTACTCTGTAGTATGTATGAATGCAAGGCAGCCTGTTATTCGTTTTTTTCTTCAAGATTGTACTCGTATTTGTTTTTCTGTTTGTAAACCTTGTAGTTTATTAATCGTTCAATGGAGGCTTTGTCTAAGCTAGGGTCGTTTATTACTCCTATAAGGTTTAGCTTCTATTTTAACTATTAAATCATTTAACAAATGTATACATCATTATTAACCTGCAATAATAAACGACCCTAGTTTTTTCTCCACTGCACTGGTTTAGAATAACCATATACGGCTCTGCAGCTCACCTTCCACACCATGAAAATTTTTGTGCCCGTTTTACGTGATGCACCATTATTTGTTATTCTAGCAGCATGCCATGATCCACCTTTCCTTGAGTCTTATATAAATATGAGTATTCCAGTAGCTACCTTAACTATGAACTTTGTTTATTTTTTAATTTGTTTCATTTACCTACCTTAACTGTGAACTCATTGAAACCTTCCTCCTGCTGCAAAAACCAAGCATGTTGAATAAGAATCAATATTTTTAATATTTATTGTAGCTTGGCAATCATTAGCATATGAATTCTTAGGCCTACGAATTAACTACAACTATGAGTATTATTATTGCAGGTTGGTTTCATAATTACGAATATTTCTAGTAGTGTATTATGATGAGTACGGATCGGAGTTGGATGTATGGGAAGCGAGATTTTTATTTTCTACAAAAGCTTGATGAATTTATTAGTCATGCTGTTTCCCATCAAAAACTATTTGGGGATGACGAGCAACTCATTTGCCCGTGTAGCGTTTGTAAGAATCGGATAAAGGTAAGATGTGCAAGTGAAATGAGAACTCATTTGATAATGAAGGGATTTAAACCAGATTATAATGTGTGGATATGGCATGGAGAGAAAGAAAATGACACGCATAGTACCTATGGCGATGTAAATCTAGGGAAAAAACTTGCTAATGTGGATGAGTTTGAGATTCATGGTCTTGATTATAATAACATTTCGGTTAATGTGGGCAATGATAACGATGAAAATCTTGAGAAAGATAACAATGTAGAGGCTGATAATATTGATAGAATGATGGATGATCTAGAAAAAGATTTTATAGAATGTCCGGAAATTTTCCAGAGGTTGGTTGATGATTCTAAGAAACCGTTATATCCGGGTTGCTCTAAATTCACACGTTTATCAGCTGTTTTGAAATTGTATACCTTGAAAGCGGGGAATGGGTGGAGTGATAAAAGTTTCACTGCTTTAGTGGAACTTTTATCAGAAATGTTGCCTGAAGGTAATAAGCTTCCAGCTAATACCTACCGATGTAAGAAAGTGTTGTGTCCATTGGCTACGAGTTACCAAAAAATTCATGCCTGCCCAAACGACTGCATTTTGTTCTGGAAAGATTATAGTGACTTGGATGTGTGTCCACGATGTAAAGCATCGAGGTACAAGATCCAAGAAAAATATTCAGTTAATAAGAAAGGGAGTCCGATCAAGACCTTATGGTATTTGCCAATTATACCAAGGTTTATTCGGTTTTTTTCAACTTCTAAAGATGTCGAATATATGATGTGGCATCACAAAGAGAGAAATAAAGATGGTAAACTACGGCATGTAGCCGACGCCCCCCAATGGAGGACTATTGATAGAACCTTTCCTGATTTTGGTGGAGAACCTAGGAATTTAAGACTAGGGCTTTGTACTGATGGAATTAATCCATTTGGGACTTTGAGTACGCAACATAGCAGTTGGCCAGTAATGCTAATAATTTACAATCTCCCTCCCTGGCTTACGACAAAAAGTAAATACATTTTACTTACGTTGCTAATCTTGGGTCCTAAACAACCGGGTAATGACATAGACGTTTATTTGGCGCCACTTATAGAAGACTTGAAGTTGTTATGGAATGTTGGTGTGCGGGTGTTTGATGCAGCTACTGGCTCACACTTTCAAATGCGTGCTATGTTATATTGTACAATTAATGATTTTCCAGCTTATGGAAACCTTTCGGGTTATAGGTTGAAGACTGACAAGGGGTGTCCGGTATGTGGTGATGACACAGAATTTGAATGGTTGGAGAACAGCGGGAAGTACGCATACACTGGTGGTCGTCGATTTCTTCCCAAAAATCATCAATATCGTAAGATGAAGAAAGCTTTCTATGGAAAAACTGAATACCGATCACCTCCATTATTTTTGAGTGGACAAGAGTATCACAAACGGGTTATGAACATCAGCAGAGAGTTTGGAAAACCGTATAGACCTCCACCGGATGGGGTGTACCACACGAAGAGGTCCATCTTTTGGGACCTACCATATTGGGAGCACTTGTCGGTTAGGCATTGTATTGATGTCATGCACGTAGAGAAGAATGTGTTTGATAGTATCATTGGCACTTTGTTGAACATGCCCAATTTGAAGGATTTTAGGTCAGATATGGGAAGAATGGCGCGAAATATTAGAATCACCAAAAGTTGGAAAGATGTAACAAATGGGGAGAAAAATACAATCTGGCTTTGTGGGAAGGTAGGAATTTATTAGCATTATGATTATTTGATTTAAAAGTTTCCTATCATATTTTAATTACTGACATATAACTTCCTTTCTTTCTTTCTTTTTTCCAGAAAACATGGAATCTTAAGGATGACAAAAAGAAGTATATTTTGAAGGCTGTGCGTAATAGATTCAAGGATTGGAAGACGAGGATGACAGGCACCTACATTTTCCCGAAAAAAGAGTCTGATGATGGAGAAGACGATGATGAAGAAGACGATGTTGGAGAAGGCGATAATGGAGAAGGCGCTATTGAAAGTCCAGTTGGAAAGTATAAACAACTCACGCAAGAAGATTGGGACGAGTTTGTTAAGCAGCGCATAAGTCTGGAGTTTCTGGTCAGTGTTTTATTTTGCAAGAAGCGTATAGCCCATCTTATTCATTTAGTCTCATTTTATTCATTTTATTCATAAGAGATAAGCTATACTAATACAAACTGACACTTTCAAGTCTCATTTTACAAACTGTACTTGTGGCAATTCTAATTGTTCTTTGACTGATAATCTCAGTCTGCTCACAAACCTGATGTACCATTACTTGCGGCTATTCTAGCACCATGCCATGATCCCAAGCTTTGCTTGTGAGACTTATATAAATCCGAGTGCCATGATCCCAAGCTTTGCTTGTGAGACTTATATAAATCCGCAAATACTAGCCTGTTTCATAGACTCTTTGTATATTGGTTGCTGACTTGTTGTTACTACTATCACTGCTCTGCATGTAAATTGGTTGCTTTTACTTAGCTGTTATCCAATGTACTCTGTCTGCATTGTTGAAAGAAATTATTCATGTTCAAGATATAGTTTGAGTTAGATCTTTACATACTCTTTTTTTTTCACACACATTTTGCCGCTTTACTTTCGGTTTTTACATTTTTCCTACTTTGCTTTTTTCTATACCCTTAACCGTATTGGTTGATACAAGCCTAAATGTACTCGGAAGATGATTCATGTTAGCCGACCCCAAGCCATGTTTGGACTAAGGCTTTGTTGCTTTTTTCCTATTTGTTGCACTCTTTGATTTGTCATTTAACCGATGGGATATTGTTTGAGTGGTTAAGTTTAAAGGGTGAATGATTGTAAGATAGGCTGGAGCTCGAGATAGACTGAAAGTACCAGTCGCACATGCCCTCATTTGAGTGATGAATATTTGCTGAAACTGCATCTGTTTCATCACCTCATTCTCTGTGAGTATCTATGATACTCTGTTTGTTTCGAGAAATGTTTGTGCAAGTGCGCTATACGCAATTACCATTACACCTTCTGACATGGGTATCTATGAGTATCTATCACCTCATTCTCTGTGAGTATCTATGCTCTCATGTTGATCTTTGACTGATGGTTTTCGCATGTCACATGGGGTTTTGGCATGTCACAGGTGGTGTGGACTTGAATTGGTGATATGAGAAAAACATACAGATGATTTATTATAAGTTTTACAAAGCAAATCCAAAAGAGTCATATTAGAACGACGGTTTTTTTACGCCTAAGACTCCATATTGAATACTTATAATAGTTACTTATTCATCATGTAATATAAATCCATATAAATTTATTAAGAAGTTTTATAGGAAATAATTTTGGTCTCTTTTTCTATAGGTAAGAAGAAAAAAGGCACAAGACGCACAAAAACATAATGTACATCCACATTATTTGGGAAGAGCTGGGTATGTAGGCAAGCAAGAAAATTGGTATGCAGAAGAACTTAAGCCAGAGAAAGAGAATCAGCCTGATGAAGATCCTGCTCTTACACAGCAAACGGTAGTGAAACGTCTTATTGATCGGGGATATCTTTGGATCAAAGCACATACCCCGCCATCTAGTGCCCCGCCTCCACCGGAATTGCAAAGAGTTATTGATGAATTTGTATGTTCAATCTAAACAAAATGTTTTCTAATTATGTCAGTCAATTTTGGGTGTTCATTACTTTTTGCTTGATAACAGGGGCATTGGAAGGAAAAAGAGAAAAAAGGGGAATTCATTCCTTCAAGATTTGAGGATGCGTTGGTGAAAGCATTAGGAAAACCAGAGCACACAAGGAGAACAAGAGGAGTTGGCGGCTCTGTTGGACTCCAAACTTATTTCGGAAAACCACCGAGGAGAGATAATTGTGGAAAGCGGTATACAGATGATGAGATCAAGTTGCTTATTGAGAAGGCGAAGAGTGAAACTATGGAGCAAATGAATATAGTAATAGAAACGAAAATAGCCGAAGTTTTGAAAAACGGTGGAAAAATATCATTTTCTGATGCTACATTGGAGGGTTTGCCAAAGAATCGTTCTCCTCAAGAGCATGATCAAAGTAGTTGTCACTCAGCTCATCTTAGTGACCCATTCATCGAGTTAAAGGTAAGTTACCGTCAAATAACATCTATTTGTCTATTTGTCGTCTCGGCTGGCAGGGTATATGTTTGTCACACACAAGTGCACTGTACCCTGTAAATGATGTTTGTTACCTGGTTTACCCAGTGTAATTTAAGTTGTTAGGTCGTATATTCAATGAAGTGTAAGAATTTAATTTATTTGTTTTGCTATAACAGTAAGTTTCCTTTTGTTAACGGTATTATGGCAATATTATAGGAGAGAGTTCCTTGTCGACTTGCTATAATTGAAGACGGAGAAGTGATTGTTGTTGCTGAGGGGATGGTTTCACCATGGGTTGAAGGCAAAATGGTACACAACACACCATTGACCATGCAGAACGCTCATGTGTCCATCGATAAAGTTATTAAACTTGGAGCACCACTTCCATGTCCATGGAATGGATTTATTAAGGTTGGAGAAATGGAAGGAAGCTTTGCGCAATGGCCGAAAAACTTGATATTGTAAGGCGAAGATGGGGTAACTTGTTTTTATTTCAATAGCGTTTATAGTATCATACTTGTAAGAAGCCTAGCACAAACCTACTAGTAGATGATTATTTATTTATAAATGTGGCCTTTCAAGAACTAAACGAATGTGAGTTGTATAATAGCTTCTAAGCTAACTCTATAGCATTATATATATCTGGTGATTAGTGCTCTCTGACACATATTTGATATGTACACTATTTCAAATATTATTATTATTATTATTATTATTATTATTATTATTATTATTATTATTATTATTATTATTATTATTATTATTATTATTATTATTATTATTATTATTATAAGATGCGCGCAGCTTTCATTAAAATAAAATGAAAAGTTTACATGAAGTTGGTGGGGAGCCGAGAGACAATCTGGGCCCCCACCCCCTTAGCTATAACAAAGCTAATCCTAGTAAAGATATAAGCGGCCACCCGAGCCCCAGCATCCTGAGATACCGAGAACTTCTGGATCCGCTTGAGCAAGTCAACAGCATCCGAGCCCAGCTCCCCAAGCGAAGAGAAAGAGAAGGGTAGGAAACCATAGCCAGCCGTCGCGCATAAATCCCTATACTTAGTACATTTGCGCTGAGCAGCATCAGCAACAACCCGTCCCGGCACAAAATCAGACATCCCAGTCTGAGTCAAGGGGGAAGACCATGTCAAATCAACACACACATCACGCCCTCTGTCCCACGAATAAAGTAGCAAATCCGCAGGTCGAAGAGATCCGCCATGCCCGTCAACCAAACCGATATCAACCTCCTTGCCCGAAGAAATACCAGACCTATAGCATATGTCGAATAAGGTGTCACGAACGAGGTTATGCCGATGCTTAACACCCACAGTACCAGTACAAGAAACAGCGTGGTCCCCATACACATCATCAGCAAAAACCCGAGAGCAAGCAGGATAAGGCCTAGATACCGTGAATAACGGGACACCAAGGCGATACCCCAGCACACTACGGTAAGTCCTCCGGTTCATAGTCTGACCCAACCCAGAGATAGGAACCGCGCGCAACCAATCAGAGGCGTGGGCACCCTGCTGAGACTTCCATAACGCAAGCTGACGCGGTGTCAAAGAGACTACAGATTCCGCAGTAGCAGCAATCCTCGCAAAATATATATCTGCCAGTTTCTTCATAAGTTTAGGGGCAGCGATTTCACTAGGATCACGTAAAAAGGAAGAACCTGTAGTCTCAGAGAACATCCGCAATGCATCGTCGAAAGAAGGACCAGAATCCACAATACCTGAAGACCGAAGTAGCTTAGCCTGCAAATCAGCAGACTGCAAACGGGACGCTAGAAAAGCATAATGAAAAACATCCCCGACAGCATAAACACCGAGCCCACCCAGATGAAAAGGGAAAGTGGCAAGGCGCCACTGCCAATCCCCAAAACCAGGCCCAGACGCGGTGACAATACGTTCCAAGCGAGAACGAAGCGCTGCATCAAAGCGAAGATGGACAGACCCAAAGACCCCCGGGGAGCAAGTACGGAGGGAAAAATAGAGTTTAGAAATACCAGTACAGGCCCGAAGAAGAAGCACCTCACATTGCGGGTCCTCAATCCTCGCGACTAAGTCCATAAGCTCAACGGTCTTAGTCACTCTCCTCGCCACAAGCTCACTGCCAAAAATGGGACAAGTACTGACAGGTCCACCCAAAACAGAGACACCACGCAAGGGCCGAGCAATAGAAGGGGGGAAAACACCGGGTAGCCGACTCCGAGGATCCTCAATAGGCCAAAAGACCTCAGTCTTAGCCACATTAAGATGGAGACCGAAACGAGGCCCATCTGCCATAATCAAATCCAAAACTCTCCCCACCTCTAAAGTGTCCCCAACAATGGTGCCATCATCCAAATACCATGCTTGCAAAGTAAGATCAAAGGAATCCCGGATGTTGCACACGAGGGGATGCAAAACCAACGCGAAAAGCAAAGGCCCTAAAGGATCACCCTGCTGGACACCCTGACAAGACCACAAACAGTGCTCCCCATAATAAAGACGGGCAGGGCTAGAGTAACAAAACTCTACCCAACGGGAAAGAACCGGACAACGACGGCGGACTTCCTGTAGCATAGTCACACGATCAACAAGGTTGAAAGCATTTTGGAAATCAACTAGCAACATAGACAGTCCCACATCACCACCACGGGCCTCAATGAGCCGGTTCAAGGCATGCAAGATAGCCTCTCCTCCACCGGACACCCCAACCCCAAACTGAAGGCCAGCAAAATAAGCAGACAAAGAAGGACCAACCAGACAAGCACCAGCCTTAGAGACAAGACGTCTCCAGACAGTGCCAACAGCGATAGGGCGAACACCCCCGCCTGGTTTAACAAGCGGCGTGAGCGGAGCACTAGCAATGTACTCACCAAGGGCTACAGGGCACCGACCCTCCAGAAAAAGATTAACCACCCTAGTAATAGAAGCGATCAAATCATCCGAGACAGCCACAGCAGCACCACTCAAACAATCCAGAAGGTGTTGGGCACGAAGTCCATCCCTCCCGCAAGAAGTGCCACGCGGGAAACCACGAATCATATCCAAAACCACTGCCGAAGAGGCAACAAGAGAATGATGATCCACAGGCAAAGGAGGCAATGAAGGAGATGGGGCGACCGGATGCTTCTCACGCAAAGCACCAAGAGTGACATCAGTGTATGGGGCGATACCGGAGGAAGAAAGCACCCTAACAGCAGCAGTATAATGACCATCACAAATCTTCCGCCGACACTGGCGGAGGTTTTGCTCACTCAACTCTAGATCCTCCTCCACACAAAACGAAGGAGGAACCTCAGCCAAACACTCCTGTAAAAGCTGCAACCCCCCTCCAGGCACCCCCCAAGCAAGAATAGCCCTGGTAATACTCTCCTCCTGACGCTGTCGCCTAACAGCCGTCCTACACTCAAGATTACTCCGAGGAGCGAAGGTCTTAAGCAGACAAATAGGCAACACAAGCAAACGAACCCAGCAGGAGAGATCACCAGGAGAGTCAGCCACATCATCCAAGACCCCCTTCAGAACCCGAGCAAACCCAAGACGGCACTTAGGAGGAATAGATTTCACGGTGCGATGGCCCAAAGAAAACAAACGATCGAGCGACGATACAGACCAATGAACAAGCTCAACCCCAACATCAGATGAAAGAACCGAGTGAGACGGAGCCGGAGGTCTAGGGATACCATGAATAAAAAAACTAACGATGCCATCACCACAATCCGGAGGCGGAACAAAGTCACCTCGACCACGCCGACACCTAGAACGAAACGGATGGGTTTTAAAGCACTCCCCACACAACCAAAGCCCCATCCGCTTTAAAGTAATCTCGGCATTAGAGAAAACCGTCAGACTATCAGTAAGAGTTTGACGGGTAAGACCCATAGCACCGTCAATACAATGTCGATCCTGAAAATGCTTTCGCCAGGCGGCCTTAGTAAGGCCCCTACCACCGCCATTCGGACATCCATGAATACAAGAAAAAGGACATCCTGAAATTGTAGTTTCTTGTATCAATGTGCAACTACTATCAAAGCCACTAAATTAGTTGCATACTTGTGCCCCGTGAAACTGGTTGAGTACATGCATAATCCAAGAGAATGTGAAGAGTATATTGGACATGCAATGAAAATTCAAGAAGAAAAGAAATATATAATGGGAGCATTCTATGAGGGGTAAGTATGAAACTTATTTTAAATTTATTTATGCATATAAGTTCTCCTAATTCTTGATATTTAATGATTTTGTCATTTTCTGATCACAGTAACCATTGGATGTTGGTTGTTGTTTGCGTGGAATTGAACACAATTTATATTTTGGACTCGCAACAAAGGAATCCAAAGATTTTAGATATAAAAGTTGTGCTCGAAGGCGGTTGGATATTATATTGTGCTTATGGAGGAAGACGCAATTATAATAAAAAAAACAAACTCACTTTTAAAGTGATCGAGGTAATTAAGTAAAAGTGTACCTATTTTTATTTTATTTATCAACTAATAATGTGATAAGTATTCGTATTAACATATTTTTCTTTAAAAAAAAAAATAGTGTCCACAACAAGTAAGGGATTATGAGTGTGGTTATTATGTC
This sequence comes from Heliosperma pusillum, assembly GCA_022085475.1. Lineage (NCBI taxonomy): Eukaryota > Viridiplantae > Streptophyta > Magnoliopsida > Caryophyllales > Caryophyllaceae > Heliosperma > Heliosperma pusillum. The sequence continues at coordinate 79,965 of JAIUZE010070760.1, read as the reverse complement.
ATGAAATGGATGTATGACGTAACCTTCTACTACTCTAAATCTAAGGAGAAAGACTTTGAGGAGGTAATTTAATTTTAGCTTACTTTAACTTTTCATCGTCTATTTTTTTTTTTCTTTTTTCAACTAATATTCTTACGGTATACTGAAAATGCAGAATATTGCGAATTCAACCATGTCAATCAGCGATATGAATTTGGCTAGAGAAGTTTGGGCTACTAGATGTTTAGAGAATATTTAGAATATATTAGCTTAGTAAGTACGTAAAACATTTGTTGGATTATTATTTATACTTTAGAATGTATTTGTAACATTTTCGGGCTGAATGATATGTAATGTTGATTTACATGTGAAGTATTACTGGTTGATTGCAGATTTTTAAGTTTTCGTATTCGGATTGTCATTTTATGGGGAGGTGCTGCGGAAATTTCGGTAGCAAATTTTTATTTTTTTTAAAAAAAAAAAAATAATCAATTGCATCAGTTCTGGAAGAAAACGACACAAATGAGTTCAATGTAAGCGCCAAAATGAAATATCAATTGCGTCATTTCCACGAACAACTGATACGAAAAGCTAAAGCAAAAGCATCGGTTCATGATGTAAATGACGCAAATAGTTAAATTGATTGGCGGTAAAATGATGTCAGATGCATCACTTCTTGCAATAAATGACGCAAACAATTAGGTATTTGTATCAGTCCTCAATTAACGGACGCAGTATATTACAATTTAGGTCAGTTATAAAGACCAAATGCATCTGTTATATTGGTATAACCGACGCATATTATATTTTTTTTGCGTCGTTTCATGCAACACAACAGACGCAATTGTTACACTTTATACGTCGGTTATACAACTGACGCAAGACCAAATACGACCCCTCAAAATACGACTCCACAAAACCGACGCAAATAGCTATTTATAACTGACGCGATAGGGGTTTTTTCCATTAGTGAATTAATGCAACGATTAGCAATACAAACCAATAATTATGATTTAGTTAATAATCTAACAATAAATCATCGCATAACTGCAGTTCCCCTAAATCCTAGCATAAAAGAATTAGCTACTCGTATTAGATCTAATGAAATTAACTATAATAATAATAATAATCGAATCAAGCATGAAGAAATAAGTTGGAAGAACAATTAACAAACTAATGAATTAAACAATAAAGACAAAGAAAATAAGGAAAGATGAATAAAAAAGAAGAAATTAGAATTAAAGGAGAAAGATTCAAATACCAAAGAAAAGAGGAAGGATTGATTCCAAAGTTTAGATCTAAAGTTGCTAAAGAAATGTAAAACTCGTTGTTCTCTGTAAAAGGAGATCCCTAATTATTATGTCTTATAAAGCTTAAATAATGTGAAAACTATTCAAACTAATGGGCCGAAAATAGCGAAGTTAATTCACGGCTAAAACTACAAATAGTCGATCGACTGAATTGAGCTGTCGATCGACTAAAACACAAAACCTGTCGATCGACCAATAAAACTGTCGATCGACTATTCCCAATACTACACACCAGCCTTCACTCTATTTCAATGCATTCTCTCTCGTTCCTGCGCATCCCAAGGTGACGGTTTCTCGAGCATCACTCTATTAGCATCCGGAATGCGACACAAAGACGGGATTCGGCTCGTCTCCGCTCCCTTCAGGCCAACAACCTGTACGAAAAAAAGAAGTACCCAAAGTAGCCGGAACAAGGGAGAATAGTATATTTCGCTACTTAGAATGGCATACAAATGCGTGCAAAAAGGTGAAATAAACGTATAAATTAGGCACGCGTCATTGCTTTTGCCAGGTCTATTACCAAGCATGGAAAGAGGGATTTGGGTTGAGGGTTTTGGTTTTTTCGTCCGTGACGGTGCGGGGAGGAGCGCACGGGATTTGTACCATCCACAAATTATAGTAGATAGTAGCCAAAAAGGATATTAGAGAGTTGTGTTTTCCAGTTAAAGTAGGTGATGGGAGAAATTTCTTTGAATTGAGATAGGTTGCCATCGATGAATGGCGAGGTAGGGTCGTGGGGATGAGGGATAAGGTTGCCATGAGGAGTCATGGAAGAACAAGAGGGATGGTAGGGGGATCAGGGAGGATCGGAATTTTTTTATTGTAATAGAGTAAGGCGGATCTTACAAGTTCGATACCACGTTAAAACTAAGAAGGTATGCTTTTGACTGTGATAATATTATTGATCACTGAGTTGCAATAGATATAGTTAGAGTGCTATACTTATACAAGAATAAGGAAAGCGAATAATCGTATTTACCTAAACTAAAGACGAGAGTAGCGAGAAAGAAACGAATATATAGAAAATATATGACGAAGATATTAATGACTAACATGAAATAGATTATTCCAAACAAAGTTGATGAACTACCTACTTTATTTTTTCAATTAAAAATAGTTGAGGGAAAATATTGTGATAGGAAGAAAATAGTTAATTAATTTATCTTGGGGTTATCGTGGTTGTCCCTAGAACTGGCAAAAGCTGACCCGACCCGATAGAACCTGAAAAATATTAACGTTAAATAATATACTTTTACATTAATGTAAAATTTATAATTTAGTTAAAACTAGGAGAATTATGTATATTATTAGTTGATGCGTGCTTTATTTATACATTTGTTTTACCATTTTGCACGCATTTCTATGATGTTTTGAGTAGCGTAGGCCACTATTATTTCTTGTTTCGGCTACTGGTTGTGTTTTGTTCCGCACAAATTATTGGCCTAAGGAAGCGAAAACGTTCCAAATTCTTTTCCCGGTTTTGCATTTGGATGATAATGAAGCTATGTTTGGAAACCATCGCTTTGGGATGCGTGAAAACGAGAAAGAATACGCTGAAGTATAGTGAAGACTAGCATGTTAGTGCTGAAATAAGTATCGCTTTGGGATGCGTGAGAACGAGAAAGAAAACTAGTTTGTTAAACCTTGACCTAGTTCGTGAGATTTAGAAAAGGTAGAGACTTGTAGGGAACAATAGAATATCCTAATTAGAGCGAAAGCCATTTTAGAATTCTAGGGCAATCAGTGGATCAAGAGGACTAGTTCATTACCCTTTAGACCCTATTTATGTTGACCCTTTGACCATATCCTTGACCGTTGTTGACCGTGGTGAACTGAATGTCCTAGTTATTTCTCCTTATTCATTTAAACTCACTTTAGTCTTAATTTCTTTTGTTTTAAATTTCATATAGTTAGCAAACAAACAAACAAATCTTAGAAATTGTTACTTAGACTGACTACATATAGCAAATAGAACATTAGTTCAGTCTCCCAGTGTATACAATCCCGACTACCTTTACAACATTAATTAGGCATGTTGGTTATCTTTGATTAGGTGTGCGATTAGTCTATCATTAGCTTCTTAAACGAGAAACTAATGTTAATGCCATCTCATATTGCTCAAAAATCTACCTGATGAGATGGTTTTAGTATGTATTAGAAGGGTCGGATTATTCAAGTTTAAGTGTCAAGTATGTTTAAATATGAGTTATATCATGTAATTATCAAGAACACTTGTTATTTGATTATTTATAAGAGTTTGAGGTCGGAAAATGAAGTTTGAAGATAAAACCGTCTTCAATGGAGCTAAGACGGAGTAAAGAATAATCAAATTATAAGAGTAAGGATGGTCGAAGATGGAGAGGATTGCACGAGCCCCGTTTGAATATATTATGCGCGTATAAACAAGGAAGACATGTAGCGGAAAGAGCGAGGAACACGTGACACCCACACGAGAGGCACGCGAGTGAGGCGTGACTCGCGTGCAAGAGAGGAAGGCGTCCGTTCGTATTTTTTTTCATGAATTTCAAGCTCGGTCGTTATGTTATTTTACTCGGTTTGTTCCGATATTAATATTATTATTATTATTAATAGAGTAAATTACAAATAACTCCCTTATATAATCAACATTTTTCAAAAACCTCCTTTTTATAAATTTTTATCCAAATAACTTTCTATTAAAACATGTTTTTATACATATCAATGCCTTGTTGTCCGGAATTAGACTTATTTTAATAAAAGCCGACTTATCCTTCCTTAAAACATAATTCCTTGAACGATACTTTAGTTTCATAGCCTCATATCTGTTCCAAACCTCTCTCAAAAGATAATAAGCTAAGTTTATCTTTCATTGACTCAAATCATACACACTCAAGTCTCAACTTTATAAGTTAGGTTTCTTATTTTAATGGATTATTTAGTGATTAAGGAAGTAGATAAGAGTTCGATATCTTATGCAAGTGAAAAATGAATGAAAAAATTGAGTTTTTGGTTAAAAAAATTCAAAATGTAAGTCTCATTTAGGAAAAGAGGTATTGATTTGTTTAAAAATATGTTTTAAAAAGGAGTTATTTGGATAAAAAGTTATAAAAGGAAGTTGTTTGAAAAAGGTTGATTATATAAGGGAGTTATTTGTAATTTACTCTTATTAATATTAGAGTTATTTCATGGGATTAATCTATCATATGCTTCCCCTTCTCATATTACCACATCCTAGGTTTTATCCCATATTAACCTTGTCTATCCACTTATTCTTCTTATATTGCACCTGAGGTTATGTTTACCTGTTGTAGGAGGTAAGCTTTATTTCTCAACAGGTTACCTTCGTTTTCTTATTTAAACCTCTTACCCCTTATTCTATTCCTCCACCTTCTGTTCTTTCTTCTTCCTCCCTTCATCTTCTTCAACGGCTCTTTATTTTTTTTTTGCCTTGAATTCTCTCTTCTTCTTTTTTAATCATATTTTTCCCAAATTCTTTTCATAATGAAAAGGGGAAATTTGTGTTCTTCATCTTCTTCAATTTAAACAAGCCCAAATCTCATTAACCATTTGCTATGTAAACATGAAATCCCTGCGATTTTAAGAACGGTGAAAAAGGGAATTCATGTGGGTAAGAAGTTCTATGGTTGTTCATTGTGGCCTGTAAGTATATCTGTTTTGCTATTCAAATTTTTATCTGCGTTTTTTTTGTTTATATTTGAGTAATTATGCCTCAATTTCAATTTTGTAGGATAATGGATGTGGGTTCTTTGAGTTTGAAGACAAGGTACTGGACGATAGTGGACTGCAAATGGATTTCCTAGAGATGAAGAGGAATTTGGAAGAAAAGATTGAGAAAATGAAAATGAAGACTGAAAAATTGAAAGAAGATATTATGGCATCTAGAATTGAAATTAAGAAACATTGTAAAGGGGAGAAAATAGCTATGCCATTATTATTGATATCTTGGATTTGAGTAGGAATTTTGTATGAAGGTTGTTGTTGTGGGTTCAATGTTGTATGTAGGAAGGTTGTTGATGTGGGTTCAATGTAGTAGGTAGGAAGGATGTTGATGTTGTATGACATTTGATTAATATTGCAAGAGTTGTAACAAATTCAGTCTTATATCCCTTCAAATTACATTATTCATAACTGATGAAGTACTTGGCTTGTTCCTCGTTCAAAATACATCAACTGAAGGAGCTAGACTGTCAAACTACATTGTTCAATACACATAAATTCAATATACATCAATTGAAGGATCTACTGTCAAACTGCATTGTTTAGAACACATAAACTAGATCCTAACTGACAAAATGCTGCTCCTAACTTCAAATAGCTACACCTTCAGACTTGATTTGATGAAACTTGTGTTGAAGGCTGACTGATCCCCTCAGCAGCTCCCATTATCATCCTTGGACCACTAGTTCCTGGTGCATTTGTGAAAGCATTACCCTGAGCATCTATTAGAACTCCAACCCCTTGTGGTGCCTGCAAATATACATATTCATGTTCATTAAACTTTGGCAGCATTGGTGAAAAGTGTAGCATTAAAAAGTGATATTCATATCTATTAGAACTCTCATCAGTGTATGGGTATGGCAGAATGAAGTGACAGCATTAAAAAACAACAATTACCCTTTGTCCTCCTCTCATGCCTCCTCTTGCTCCTCCTCTTAAACCACCCCTTCCTCGTCTAGCAGTTCTTATAACCCTTCCACCCCTCCCTAACCTGGTGGGTATGGCTGTTGCTCCATGATGGCTTTGTGAGCAGGATCCTTCCTCTTGTCCTCCTCCCACATTTGCAGCCCTAGGTCTACCTCTTCCCCTTTTAGGAGGTGGTGGTATCACCCTACTCTTTTGAGGACATCTTCTTTTGTTGTGCTCTTTTGTCTTACAAATAGAACAACTAATATCAAGTCCATGTTTTGTTAGTTTCCCTTTTTTCTTAGGAACCTTATGTGGATCCCTTCTTCTCTTCTTTCTTGGACGACCTGGTCCAACCTTTATTGGTGGGGGAACCATGGGTAGATCCACTTTGGGCCAATGCCATTCTTTAAGAAGTGGACCTATTAAGGAGTTGTAAGCCTGTAGGTAAACTTGCCTTGTGTACATAGGATGCACATAGTCTTCAGCTTGAGAATGAATGTCAAATATAGCTGCAATGGCATGTCTGCAAGGAATTCCTGTTACATCCCACCTCCTACATGTACATGTCCTTCCTGCCAAATCTACTTTAACTTCATCAATTCCATCTTTCACTTGGTATAAAGTAGGGTTAGAGGGTAGGGTTGTACAATAGGCAGCTTTTTTCTTCTCTTCTTCAAGTATCTTATGGATATTGGGACACACCATGTTTTTTGACTCCTCCATTTCACGCTTTTTGGTTGCTATTCTTTGCATCAACATGGTTCTAATATCCTCTATCATGTAAATCAGATGCTTAGACCTAGCGTTGATTATGTATGCATTGAAGGCCTCAGCCATATTGTTGACAATGACATTGTTGACAGTGGCTGTGCTAATGAAGGCTCTGCAGAAAAGAGTTGGGTTGCATTCCATGAATGCATTAGAGGCTCTTGGATCAACCTTTTTCATAGCAGCTATGGCTTCATCAAAGTCCGCCTGATTGTAGGCGTTTGTACAGTTCCAGAAAAGCATCTTCATCTCATCTCCCTTGTATGACTTGTGCCAATTGGCAAATATATGCCTTGCACACCTCCTGTGTTCAGCTCTAGGAAATTCTTTGGCGACCATAGAGATAATGCTCTACAAGTAAATAAGCAGTTACTCAGTGTAATGCCATTATTCTTATTTTAATCATTTGTAAACTAAAAACAGCAATGGAAGTTTATTATTACCTGATGTTCATTTGATATTTTTGTCCACCCTTCACCATCCTCTTCCCTTGTTGCTTTCTTTAACTCTTGAACAAATCATCCATAACTATCATTGTTTTCACCTTCCACAACACCCCAAGCTAATGGGTACATCTGATCATTTCCATCCCTTCCTATTGCACCTATTAGTTGCCCCCCCCCCCCCCCAAGAAAGTCTTCAAGAAGCATGCATCAACACAAATCACTCTCCTACAGCCACTTATCCATCCTTGTCTAAGGGCATCAAAGCATACAAATAACCTTTCAAACACAGGCACTGAGCTGACATTAGATGGCTTAGTGGTCAAAGTGAAAACACTAGTAGGATATTCCTTTTGAAGTGCTGCCATGTAGCTTCCTAGTTTATTATAATGCTCCCTTATTGAACCATGAAGCAGTTGGTGAGCATAGTACTTAACTTTATAGGCAAACCCTTTCTTTATTATGACCTTGTAAGCCCTTCTAACTGTTTCTATTATGTCTGCAGCATGCCAATGAGGTTTTGCCTTAAACACTTCAAGGAATTCCTTTGCCACCCATGAGAATTTCAACTGCCTATTACTCTCCATTGTTCTTTGACAGTTGTGAGAAGGATTCACAGATTTAACTAAGAAAGATGAACTCTGATTGTCCCAACTACCATATAACCTGAATGGACACCCAACCTTACACTTCACTCCAAGCCTTCTACCCCTACTCTTATCACTAACAACAAATATCAAGTTTCTACCCTGAGCTACAACATACCTAGTAACACAATCTCTGAATATTTCCCTTGTAGGGAATTTAATCCCAACACACCACTTAAGCTTTGAGAAATCTGACCTTTCATTAACTATGGGAACAACAGATTTTCTTCTTCTCCCTGGTATAGACTCCTCCTCACTGCCTGGTGTTTCTATTTCATCAGCACTATTGTCATAGTCACTGACAACACCCTCTTCTTCCCTTTCACCACTACACTCAACAGTTTCTTGCCCAGGCAGTAATACATTAGAAGCTTCAACTTCAAGTTGTTTAGCAATGGGAAGTGTCTTTGAATTCCATTCTTTCAATGTTCTTCTAGCTTCTTTAGCCTCCTCATCCTCTGAATATCCATCAGACTCCCATTGTGGCTCAGTCAAGTTTTCCTCACCATGAGTTACACCATTATCTACTATCCCCACCTCATTGCCCTCGGAATCAGTTTCACACTCTTCCCAATCAGGCTCATAACCTGGATCTTCTCCCTCACTTATATCTTCAGCTTCTAACTCAGCACTAGCATGAAGGCATGCCAGATCTGCCTCTTCCTCATATGAATTAAACAAATTTGATATAGTTATATCATTGAAATCATAAAATTGTTCAAGATTTGGTTGAAGATTTGGTTGAATTTATGAGGCTATTACAATTGAACTTGATTGGCTGTTCTTACAGGCTGTTTGGGAGATGATTCTTTTGTGGTTTTTGTAGGTTTTTTTCCTTGTTTTTTGAGGGAGGTGTGAGTGTCAATGACTTTTCTTTTAGTACTTTTTCCAGGGCTTTCAATTGCACCTTTGAGAAGTGGTCCCTCCTTTGCACTTTTACTAATTAATCCCCCTTTCCTTCTAGCAGTCAATTTCTTAGAGCACTTGACAATTGTGTTATCATTTACTTCTCCCTTACCCACCTCAATCAGGTGCATTAAATGGGTAACATCAGCACCAGAAATCAAATAACACTCCACCGCCCTATTCTCAACTGCAATTTTACACATATTCTGAGCCCCAACATCATCAACAATTCTTTGCAATCCTAAAATAGGATCCATGGAAAAAACTGCATTCATCTTCCTATTAAAATGGCCACACTTTTCTGCTTCCTCAAGAATGGTAAACCAACAAAATTCGTCAATGTCTACCCCAACAGTCCTAAACACCCTGCCATTATACACTAATCCCATTTCATTCCTAGTAAATGATCCTTCAGACCAAATTTTCAAAGTCACGGATTCCCAAGGACCTCCCTAAATTAGGATAACAAATAGATGAAGGGGGAATTAATTATAACACATTAATTGTTATAAATTAATTAAGTCACACATTCATTCACAATGACATTTACAACAGATTAATTGTAAATAGCCTAAACTTGATTATAAGAACAAAACACATGGAGCAGTTACTCATGGATTAACATCTACCATAACAGATTACCAAAATAACAAAAATAACCTAATTTCTTTCAATTAGGGCGATATATATGTTAAAAAAACTGCGAATAATGAAATAGTAATACATACCTTTTCCATGGATTAAGGGTATATGAGAGGAAGGTGAAGGAAGAATGATGATGATGGGAAGAAATCAATGGAAGGTGAAGGAGGGTGAAGGAGGAGAACGGAAGGTGTAAAAGTAATAGAGTAAAGTAAGAGGACTAAATGAAATGTAAAAAGGGCGTTTAAGTTAAGTAAGGGAAAAGGGCAACCTGTGCCCTTCCATTGGTGCAATATAAGAAAAATGAGTGGATAGACAAGGTTAATATGGGATAAAACCTAGGATGGGGTAATATGAGAAGGGGAGACATAGGATTGATTATTCTTATGAAATAATCCTTAATATTAAAGACTCCTAATTTAGGAAACTAATAAATAGTATATAAGGATTAGTCTTAGCTTTTAGAAAACAACTTTTGATTTCTTAGACAAACCAAGCAAAAATAGATCTAGGGGTCGTTTAGTTCATAAAGGGAATTAGAATTCCAAGGAAGTAATAATTCACATAATTTTGCACTTCACATGAAATGGAAGAAATTTGTTTGGTTGGAATATGGGAAGTGAATTCCACAAGAATTCTCACTTACCTAGGGGGGCCTAGGTAAGCAACTTCCTCATTACGAAGGAATTAGAGTTCCTATGGAACTTCAATTTATGTGATTTGGGGTAAACAAACAACCCACTTATTTTGCAAATCAAGAAGGGGCAACCAAACGACCCCCTAGTATGAGGAACTAATCCTCCCTTCTTGGTTCAAGACATTGAAGCATCTTGATATTTAATTGTGAGTATGAAGTTCTAATCTTTTATCTTGAATATTTTTAATTGTTTTTTTATTTATATTATGAATGTTGCCTTATGATTGCTAAGTGGTCGGCCAATTAATTATCTATTTCATCATTCTATTGTTAGTAATGTTAATTGAATATGATTTATTGATTAACTTAACATTAGTAAAAATTAGGAATTAATATTGAACGAGATTCGTTAATATTGATATTTGGAACTAATTAACATATATCTAAAGTACACCAGGATTGTATGTGCTATTTATTCCTTGTTAAAATCTCTATTCATTATTGATGCGTTTAAATAGCTAATATTAAGGAGAATTGGAATTTTATTATTCGCGATAATAAGGTAATCAAGATAATCGATTAGAACGGAATTTCAATGATCAATTAATATGAAGTTGTGGAATTGTGCTTGACCTAAGACCTTTAAATCATCATTTTCGTCATATTTAATTATTTGCTTAGTCTTATAAGTTAGATTAATTAAACAAACAGAATCCCCCTTTAAACTGGTTATTACTCTACCTAACTATACATTTAAATTGACTTAGTCCTTCCTTGTAGGTTTGATCTTTGCTTTCACTATATTACTGTTTTAGTAGTCTAGTAAGTCATTATAAATTTATATTTGATTGGTATGCGACTTTTAGCCCGTCACTACCCAAAAGAGAAATAGGAAATTGAACACAAACCTTATAACTAGCAATGTAATACCTCAAAGCAAGATTTGATCACCGAGTCACTTACAAAATACTAAACTCCTTACATGTAACATAATGTAAATAAATTAACTTACTAATGATATTAGTCCTTTAAGAATCAAGGACGAATACACCTAAGAGGGAGAGGCGGTGAATTAGGGGACCAATTAAACTTAAATTTATCTTTTTTGAAAGCTTGGACAATATCTTTAGATATAACTGATTTGAATGATTGAACAAAGATGTTTATACTTGGAACTATTTGAGTTAAAAGTGTTCAAACATGAATTCAGCTCAATAAATGTCGTAGTGAACTCAAATGTTGAACAATACAGTATACTATGAAGAAAAGAGAATGTAAGCATCGGGAAGTAAAAGCAAATAGACAAACAAAACGATATTTTTAAAATTTGTTCAGCTAGTAATAATCTAGGCCTACATACGTTGGTACGTTATTTTATTGATTTTTTTAGGACTTACTCAAACAAATAAACCATGTAAAATAAAAACAACTCGTCAACCTACACCAATTTTATTTGCTTTAAGACTTTTTACTGAAAGCTACTCTGCTTCAAGACTTGATGATTTCTACTTCAGTTCTACTTAAATAGCTACAAGATCATTAGTCTCAATTTGTTCCACAATTGAACGGATAAAATTAACTTGATAGATATCTAACAAGAGATAATTAAAGTAAGATAGATGTCACAGTGCAACCAACTGATTCCTTTGTAAACTTTAAAATGATTTTACAAAAAAGATTGATAAAGAAAAAAAATTAACAGAATTTTACAAATGATTTAATAAAAATAATGCTTATAAAGTCTTGGTAGTAAATGTAAAATAAGATGGTATTGATGGTGCAAAATAATGTAAAAGTTTTCTTGGACTCCTTGCAAGAAACCTATTTATAAATATAAGTTAAGGTTAATTTTCCAACAAGCAAATAATATTTTCAAAATATATAGTTTATGGGAGGCATAACAATTATGGAATGGTGATTTAGTGTTTAAGAAATTCAATTTAAAGAACAAGGAACAAGGAGGGATGGAGAGCAAGCACTTCATATTTTAAAATTCCCCATAAAATTTTTATAACAAAATAAGATGTTTTATTTTAAAAAAAAAATTCAAGAATTTGGCATTTTTGAAATTTCTTTGAAGTACGGGTTCTGACAACAGTGACTCGCACGGTTGTTTTACTAGCACTTAAGACTTGTTCGAGTTCAGTTGATGTCAATATAATACTATGACATAACCATTGACAATCTTCATTCTGGATCATACATGGGCAACCTTGATGCATGATTTGAGCTTCCAAGCTACAAGGTTAGAACTTAAGCATGATTTGACCTTCAAGAGACACACAATTAGATAAACAATAGGACTTGGCATCATCAACTCCAAGTGTAATCCTAATAGCTAAAAGTGGTGTGTTATTTCCCCTTAATCCAAGGACCCAGATTCACATTTCTTGATCTTTGATGAGCCGATCTTCACACTTTTTAACTTTGGGTCAACTTGATAGTTAATACTTACAATTAAATTTTCTATGAAACACACAACATTAGTAAAGATGGGCTTGTCATCATCAAAATCGAAATAAAAGGCAAAATTTACACTTTTTCTTGGTATATAGTTTTAATTCTAATAATGTAAAATAAATCCATTATTGTACTTGAATTATGTCCTTGATATTTGTTTTTTTCTCTTTTTTTATCCGCAAAATATAGAATAAGAAAGTCATAATGTTGATTTCAAATCTAGCGACTAATAATTAATGAATTACTATTTTAGGTTAAAGGTATTAATAACAACTTATCTTATATTATAGTACAATTTGTACAATCGGTCTATATAAAATAGGAAAAATATTAGAGTAAGCTTAAGCAAAGAATACTCTTTATAACATTAATTAAAATGGAGTGTTTTCAAGGAGAATGATGCCTAAAGAGACGATATCTGTGAGATGTAGTTTCCCACCAATGGTTTGGTTTTTTCTTAATGTGGATGTAGCTTCAAGAGTGAATCCGAGGAAGTTATTGGAGGATGAATAATAAGGATAAAGTAGGTCATTTTGTCAAAGTTTTATTGATGAACTGGTGGCTTATCGAAAATGATTAATTCTAGCTTAAGAAATGAATATATTAGATTGATTATCCAGACTGACTTGGAAGTACTAATCCAGATGATGAAAGGTACTAAATGCGACTTGGTGGTTTCCCATTTATTCTGGATTGCATTCTTAAATGAAAATAGCGCCAATGTAATCTCTCACGACAACAAATCTGGCATTAACAACGCACACATATATAACAACAGTTAACTACATATAATAACAATGAAAATAAAGATGTTACCATAATGTTGGCGAACACCTCGAGCGCGCAAGTAAGAGAAATGGTTACCAGTTCAACCCGTTATTGTATAATCCCCCTTAATATCTAAGTTCTTTGAAGCCTTCCTATTGGTCAGTGAAATTGGAAAAAATTTCAACTTTTTAATTAAATAGGACCCACCATGTCTTTTCCAATGAGTTAATTAATCTCTCTCCTGCTTACACTAATTATTTACCCTCTATTCAACTTTCATTATTATTCACTCTCTCATCATTCATTATCTAAATTCTAAACTTACACAAGTATATGATTAATTTTGCCATTCGAGAAAAGACAAATCAAAATTTCTTTCAGAATAATTGTGCCACAGATTTTTAAAATGATCATGACAAAATTACAAAGAAAATTTACAGAAAGTAGTCAAATTAAAAAAAAAAGCCATAATTATATACAAATCAAATAATTTAATCAAAATATTAAAACTATACAAATCAAAAAACAAAATATTAAATATTTCGGTTAAAATAAAATTAATATCAGATCTGAAATTTTTCTTAAAAAATGAAAATTTCAGGGATACATCTTTATAAAAATCTTCTTAATATAGAAAAGTAACAAATAACCTAGACACCATAAAATTGAAAAAAGGTAAAGAAATTAACCGAGTTGCAGGGATACATCTTTATAAAAACACAAATTCTCATTGAAGACGGATATGCACCGTCTTCAATGAGACTTAATATTATAAAAATGTACTTAAATATATACACCTTTATAAACCTATTAAACTCATGTCACGTAACTCAACAACCTAAACCCTTTGATATATAAAAACTTATATCAAAATTGTGTACAATATTTGTTGGGATAATCTCCCCAAAACTCCTTAGAATAAATGGTGAAATAAAGTGTGTTAATGTTTCAAATGCATATACGTAAATAGCTTACGTTTTGGAGGAAGAAACATATAATGCACAAATGTTATGAATTGTTTTAAGTAAAACAATAAATGGTTTACTAGAAGTTTTGAGAACTTTTAGTATAAATAAATATTGGTGCTAATTGTTTTAGCACACACAAAATATAGAGAAACAAATTAATATAAATTGGTGAGAATACTTCATGTTCTAAAGAGAGAAAAGAGAGTGTTCAACATCCATTTGAGAGAATAAGAGTGAGACAAAGTTGGAGAGAAAGTGACAATACTAATTTGTGTGATTGTACTTTACGAACTTTGTAATATCTTATTAGTGAATTAATTTGTTGAGAGAGCCGTGGTTTTTTCCCTTAATTGAGAAGGGTTTCCACGTGATAAATTGTGGTGTCTTATTATTTGTTTTTACTTACTTTTCTTATTTGTTTTCCATCCTAATATTGTTGTTGGGTGAGTTTATTCTCGCACCGGGTTTACAGGACGCTTCCCCAACAGTGGTATCAGAGCCGAAGGTTCTGTATACTGGGAGGTGTGGGAGATTCCAATTTAGGGAGGAACGTTTTTTTTTCGTAAGATGGCAGAGAAATTTCATGTTCCATTGTTTGATGGGAAGATGAATTTTATGGTATGGAAAAGCACAGTTGAAGACTTGTTAGTTCAGTCGAGTCTTGACGAGGCTTTGGAAATGACTAAGCCGTCGGAGATGAGTGCGACTGATTGGGAGTCAAAGAAAAAGAAAGCGGTGAGTATGATACGGTTGGCGGTAGCACCGGAGATTAAGTACAATCTTTTGGGTGAAAAGGAGCCGAGAGCCTTGTTAGAGAAGCTACAAGGCATGTATGCGTCAAAGTCGCTCACCAACCGATTATGTTTGCGGTGGGAGTTGTATCAGCTTAAAATGGAAGATGGTGATACAAATTTGCAGGACCACATAAATAAATTTAATCAACTAGTGTGTCAACTCTTGAATGCTGATGAAAAGATAACGGATCAAGAGCAAGCTCTCTTGTTATTGGCCTCATTGCCTAAGAATTTTAGACCCATTGTGATGACGATGCTTGTGGGTAGAGAAAAAATATCTTTGGATGAAGCAATAACGGTGGTGAGAGAAAATGAAAGAATGATGGCAAAAATAGATGGAGATGCATCATTAAGTGACAGAGCACTAGTGGCGGATTATAGTGATAGAGGGAGAAGATCACAAAGATATGGTGATGGCCAAAAAAATTAGATCAAAGTCGCGCGCGAGGGACATGGATAATGTGGAGTGTTACTATTGTCATGAGAAGGGCCATATTCAACGAAATTGTCCAAAGATGAAGGAAGACTTAAAAAGTGTGAAGTCTTTAAGAGAAAAGTTGGGCAAGGCTAAGGTTGATGATGTAGGTGATTCTTCCAATGTGGTGTGTGGTAATAGTAGTGATGAAGATATATTCTTGACTACTCAAGATAAGGTGGAGTGTCAAGAAAAATGGGTGATGGATTCGGGTGCCTCTGTGCATATGTGTAAAGACCAAGGAACATTTTATACTTTGCAAACTAGTGGTGATTTTGGGCATGTTAAAGTGGGCAGCGGCCTAAAGTTAAAAGTTGAGGGTGTAGGGAGTGTGAGGATGAAACTCCATAACGGAACCATAAGAACTTTTGACAATGTAAAATATGTGCCAAAAGCTTGTACTAACATAGTTTCTTTAGGTGTGCTGACATCTCAAGGGAACCGATATGTTGGTAGTGGTAAGTGGTGCAAAGTCTATCGTGGAAGTAGCTTGGTACTGCTAGGGAGAAAGACAAAAAATAATATTTGCTATGTGGAAGGACATAGCGTGGAAAGGAAGGCTGAAGTGAAGAAAAAGGCCGAGGTGAGAAAAGTCAATGTGAAAAAGAAGGTTCATTTTTCCGATGACGTTAGGGTGTTTGGAGCTTTGGGTCGAGGGAGGAAATTGTTGGGATAATCTCCCCAAAACTCCTTAGAATAAATGGTGAAATAAAGTGTGTTAATGTTTCAAATGCATATACGTAAATAGCTTACGTTTTGGAGGAAGAAACATATAATGCACAAATGTTATGAATTGTTTTAAGTAAAACAATAAATGGTTTACTAGAAGTTTTGAGAACTTTTAGTATAAATAAATATTGGTGCTAATTGTTTTAGCACACACAAAATATAGAGAAACAAATTAATATAAATTGGTGAGAATACTTCATGTTCTAAAGAGAGAAAAGAGAGTGTTCAACATCCATTTGAGAGAATAAGAGTGAGACAAAGTTGGAGAGAAAGTGACAATACTAATTTGTGTGATTGTACTTTACGAACTTTGTAATATCTTATTAGTGAATTAATTTGTTGAGAGAGCCGTGGTTTTTTCCCTTAATTGAGAAGGGTTTCCACGTGATAAATTGTGGTGTCTTATTATTTGTTTTTACTTACGTTTCTTATTTGTTTTCCATCCTAATATTGTTGTTGGGTGAGTTTATTCTCGCACCGGGTTTACAGGACGCTTCCCCAACAATATTTTGTATATCTGAATTTTGAAATGAAACCGTGCATTTATTGCACGGGTCTAAAACTAGTTTTAACAGCAGATCTTAGTAAAACCGTTGTACTAATATCTTCAACGGTTATGACAAAAACCGTTGTAGATTATTTATGTCAACGGTGTTTTTAACATCTGTTATCATATTTTGTCAACGGTGTTTTACAACCGTTGTTAAAATAATGAAAACAACGGTTTTCTAAAGAACATTATTAACAATTTTTAACGGATTTATATGAAACCATTGTTATATTATTTTTGAATACTTATTTAATTTGTCTGTTCTGATTAATTTGACCAATGCATGAAAAAAGGAATAGAACAGTATTGGCTTATACAATTCATTTATCAGAACTTTATTAAAGGAGTATGTAGTTGATTGTAGCATATACAAGCCTTATACTATTCAATTTGTATATAAATAGGTCTTTATAATGTTTCAGTTGGATATCAAACATTTAATCTTTCATTTAATTTATCAAATATTTACTATTTCATTCTCGCTCTAAAATATATATGGTTGGTATAACGGAACCACAATCACGTTTTCGTTACGTCTATCCTTTTACTTGCAGTGTGCATAATCTCCCAGATCATTATGAAAATGGATAGGGTGTAATGAAGGATTTTTCATGGATGAAAGTAATGCTTCGTCACTGCGGTTAAATAAGTCCACCACGTGTCGACCAACAGGCAGGGTTTTCAAGTCTACACTTTTATCGAGATTATGAATCATGCATGTAACACCCGGAAATGTACCCTATTTTTCTAGTAGAAATATTTTACGAAATCTTTTCAGCAAATTTAAGTTTTAATTTATAATTTTAAGTTCCGAGTCGAATTTAGAATTTCCGAGTTCGTATTTGGAATTTCTGCGAGATTCCATGAAAATCCCGTTTTAAGTCGAGTTTGACTTTTCTTGACTTTTGAGTCGAGTTTGACTTTCCTTGACTTTGAAACCGTCTTTGACTTTTTCCTACACATCACACTCCCTCCTTAACCTAATATTCATTCAACACAAAATCAAACCAAGCTTTCTTCCTCTCTAAGAAAACTCAATTTTACCTCTTTGATATCGATCTTAGAATTGTCGTAACTTCTTCGTTACTTGATAGAATTTACGTAAGTTTGTCTTATTCTTCTTCCCGTACCTTCCTCTATCCGTATTGATATTTAAAAGTATCGTCTTTCTCGCTTTTCAAGCTTTCCGTCTTTCTCAAGATGAACTTTATTCATCTTTTTACGTTCTATTTGTAGGTGGTGACCTCCAAGATCCCGACAAAGACTATTTCCTTATAGAAGAGGAGCTTGACGATTAGTAGAGACGCTTAAAGGTAACGGTGAAGGGTTACTCGGTATCATTTACGTGTTTTACATGTTTATATGCTAGAAATCGTATGTAGAATACGATTAGGAAGATTAGAAATCATGATATGATTAATGGATGATGTTATATGATGAATATTGATGATTTATATTGATTGTTGATGATTATTAGAAGTATATATGAGAATTGGATTGAATTGGTTAAGTGAGCAAGGCTCACGGGTGAACTGGTGCTCCTGGCCGGTCGACCGGCCGCCGGTCTGCCAACCGGCTGGGAACACATCAGTAACACCTTTGGAAATTTTGGATTTATATGAAGAGGTGCTCTGTGCCGGTCGACCGGCCGCCGGTCCACTGACCGGCCCAGACCTCATTTCTCTGTTTTTGGTGATTTTTGGTTTTTGCCCTGTGTTCTGAGCCGGTCCACCGGCCGCCTCCCTCCTGACCGGCCTGCAACACGGCTGTGTTGTTTTCTTTTGGCTTCTAAAACTCGTAATTTATATTAGTTCGCATGATCGGTTTATCGTATAATTTTACGTAATGTCTTATAATATTCATGTTTTGGATATATGTTATCTCTTTCGCATGTATCACATGTTTTGTGACGGTTTTTGCTATGTTCCACTTTGAGTCGGTTTTTACAAATGTTACGGTTTGAGCACTATTTTGTCTTGTGCTTTGTACTCTCATCTCCTTGGCTACCTTCCCGTTCGTAAGGCTGGAATGTCGGAACGGAGAGGTATCCTACTGCTTAATTGCATGTGTAGTGGGCATACGACGACGTTGTTGGGAGTTGAACGCTATGCGTTGTTCGACTCGGCCGTCAAATGTTGTGTACTTGCGAGGTGGTGTTATTTGCATGTAGCGTACCGCTTGTTATGAGGCTTGAGCTCTTTTCCGCCTCTTTCGTGAATGTTTGCTACCGAATTTGGGGTACTCGGCGTCAATTGATTGACTGAGTCTTAGATGCGAAATGTTTATCGCATGTCGAACTGGAAAATGCGATTCCGGGATTCTGGCCAGATTTAGACTAGGACCGTATTATTATCGTCGTCCTACCATAGGAAATTAGTGCACATATACGAAATGTGATCGTGTTGCGTTTCAGGGAAATGCTTATCCCGTGGATGCCTGTTAATCATACTTGCCATGTACACGATGCTAGTGCGTTTCATTTACCGTGAGAGATGTCGTCTTGAGTCGTCTTTGAATGCGTGATTTCATGATATTGTTCATGGTCATTGCATGATTGGACCCCGTCATTGTCTTGGTTCGTGAATGGATGATAATATGTTGGATTTATTGTGACCATCGCATGACTTGACTTGGTTTGTCTGTCGAGTCTCAATCTTATCAATCTTATACCGCTAACGGTGAGATGTAAGCCCTAGTGAGCGTATTCGATTGCCTAAGAGTGTCCTTCCCGAGTCTTTGAATAGCATGATGGTTCGGATGTGATTTCCATACGATCTTATCATTATATCTCGTATTGCCTATCTATTCTTATGGTATCTCACATGTATATTTATATATGCATGCTCTACTTTTGTATTTCCTTATATGTACGTTAAAGGTGATATGGCTGGGAGAACCCGGAGTTACTCCCCACTGACTGTGGCGTTCATGTTTTTCATGAATGAACAGGTTGCTTGCATTGGATGACTTTTTGGATATGATGTTTTGGGGTTCGGGTGTGAGCTAGCGGGCGTTGTCCCTGGAAGTTTCACCTCTAGACGATTTTAGCTAGTTTTGCTAAACACTTGTTCTTTGCTAACATTTTAAGAGACCCCGTCTCTTGTTGTATTTCCGTACTTAGCTTGTAATATTTTGACACTCCTCGTTTTATTTAACTTGCATGTATAAAAGTTTTTAAAAACTACCTATTTCCGCAATATAATTCACATGCTTGTTTGTTTATTATTTCCGCATTCGCGAGGTTTGTCACAGTTGGTATCAGAGCTTATCGCTCCCGACGCACACACGTGAACCCTAACTTAAACTACTTGACCTTAAAATAATAAATGAGAGTTTGGGTAGAAGTTAAGGACTTTACTTGGTAGTCTATTTGTTTATGCTAATTGATAGGAGTAACTTAATTTGTTTTTGTTTCTTATGAAGATGGTTAGACCACGATTAGCTGAGAACGTTATGATGGAAGCTCTTACTCAAGTGCTGAAAAATCAGCAAGATGCCGCTTTAGCTAATGCCAACCAAGTTCCCCCTAGAAGGGAGGAGAACCATCAAGGTGGCTACGCATGGGTAGCTGGACAAATAGCAAGGAGTAAGATCATACCATATGGTGGCGAACCGGAGAAACAGTTCGATCTATACCAAGTCCGAGAAGAGGACAAGGTGAGGATCGCAAAGCACTTTCTGGTGAGGGAAGCCGACAACTAGTGGGCTATCACCAGTGCCACCGCTATTCTTAAAGAAGACTTTAACTGGGCTTGCTTCAAAGCTCTTGTGGAGGGTAGATTCTATCCTAAAGAGCTTCAACAACAAAGGCTCAAGGAGTTCATAGATTTAAACAAGGCAACTTATCAGCTCAAGAGTTTACTACGGAGTTTAATAAGCTTGCGCATTTTGCGCCGAGGCTTATCCGAGATGATGAAGACCGAGCATTCTATTATCGTAACAAGTTGAGTGCCGTTCTGCAAAGTAAAGTGAGGAGGAATACTACCTCCTTTGGGGCTCTTTATGATGATGCCTTGTGGGCCGAGAATTCAATTAAGGCTATTAGAGATGAAGCTTTGATGAATAATCCCTCTCCTTCTTATGCTCTTAGGCCGAATGTTTATGGGAAGAGACCGTTTATTCCGTCTCCTTCTAATTCCTATGCTAACAAGAGGAGATTCAATCCTCCTTCCAATGCAAATGCAAGAAATCCTGCTCCTTTTATTCCTAGAGCTACTTCAAATGTGGCTCATAAGCCCTATACTCCTCAAGCTCAAGGTCGTTTTTGCAACCGGTGTAGACTTCCACACCATCCCGGTGTGCCGTGTTCCAACCGACCTTATCTTTGCTACTTTTGTCAAAAGGGTGGTCATCGTTACGAGGATTGCCCTGATCGAAAGTTGCCCCCTCCTTCTCCTAAACCTAAGGGTTCAATCTTTGTCATGAGCCGTGCTGAAGCAAATGCTCATCCAGAGATCATTACGGGTATGTTCTCAATCTTAGAGCAACCGTGTCTTATTCTATTTGATACCGGTGCTTCTATGTCTTTTGTGTCATCGTCTTATGCTAATAAATTATCCATCAAGCCTACATCTAGTGAGGATACTCCCATATCCTTACCATCCGGAGATATTATCTCTTGTTCTACCCTTTATCCAAATGTACCTACATCTATTTCGGGTTCTATCTTTCCCGCAAATCTCCTTAAGTTTCCTCTAGGAGAGTTTGATATAATATTAGGTATTGATTGGTTAGCAATGTATCATGCTAGGTTCGAGTGTCGTGATCAAAAGATTTATTTAAAGAGTCCTTTAGGGTTTAGAATAACCTATAAGGGATCTCATCCCCGAAAAGGTGTGTCTTTAATTTCCGCTATGAAATTGGTAAGTATGGTTAGAAAAGGTCACCAAGCATACTTGTGTGTTGTGACTTCTTCATCTACCTCTTTGCCAAGTATTGAAGATGTGCCTATTGTTCGAGAATTCGTTGATGTATTCCCCGAAGATTTGCCCGGGATTCCTCCCGAGCGTGATGTTGAATTCTCTATTGATCTTGTTCCTGGATCTGGTCCAATAGCAAAAGCTCCTTATCGTATGGCTCCTACCGAATTGAAAGAATTAAGGAAGCAGCTAGATGATATGATAGAGAAGGGTTTTATTCGACCTAGTGCCTCGCCTTGGGGTGCTCCCGTTCTTTTTGTGAAGAAGAAAGATGGTTCTATGAGGCTTTGTATTGATTATCGTGAATTGAATCGGATTACAATCAAGAATAGGTATCCTTTACCAAGAATTGAAGATTTGTTTGATCAATTAAAGGGTGCTTCTACTTTTTCCAAGATTGATTTGAGATCCGGTTATCACCAAATTCCCGTTCGTGATGTTGATATTCCGAAGACCGCTTTTAGTACGAGGTATGGTCATTATGAGTTCAAGGTGATGCCATTTGGATTGACGAATGCTCCCGCTATCTTTATGGATCAAATGAACCGCACGTTTAGTGAGTATCTTGACAAGTGTGTGGTGGTATTCATTGATGATATTCTTATCTTCTCCAAGTCCGAAGAAGAGCATGATATTCATTTGAGGATTATTTTGGGTGTTCTACGTCGTCAGAAGTGGTATGCTAAGTTCTCAAAGTGTGAATTTTGGTTACCTAAAGTGTCCTTTCTTGGGCATGTGATTTCTAAAGAGGGTGTAATGGTGGATCCTTCAAAAATTGAGGCCGTTGTTGATTGGAAGAGTCCGACTGATATTAGAGAGATTCGAAGTTTTCTTGGTTTCGCTGGTTATTACCGAAGATTTGTCAAGGATTTCTCTAAGCTTGCTAGACCGATGACTCAGTTATTGAAGAAGGAAACCAAATTCCTATGGAATGAAGCTTGTGAAGCAGCGTTTCAAGAGTTAAAGAAGAGGTTGACTACCGCTCCGGTGTTGACTTTGCCTGAAGATGGAGTAGACTTTGATGTCTATTGTGATGCTTCTAAAATGGGATTGGGTTGTGTTCTTATGCAAAATAGGAAGGTGGTGGCTTATGCTTCAAAGCAGTTGAGAGTTCATGAAGTGAACTATCCTACTCATGATTTAGAATTGGCCGCTGTTGTTCATGCTTTGAAAGTGTGGAGACATTATCTAATTGGAGTTCATTGTCGTATCTTCACCGATCACAAGAGTTTGAAGTACATATTTACTCAAAAAGAGTTGAATATGAGACAAAGAAGATGGTTGGAATTGGTGAACGATTATGATTTTGAGTTGTTGTACCATGAAGGGAAGGCTAATGTTGTTGCCGATGCTCTTAGTAGGAAAGCTTCTCATGCATTGAATGTTATGCGGGTATTACCCGATGATCTTTGTGCCGAGTTTCGAAAGTTGAGTTTGGAATTCGTGGAGCGTGGATTTGTTTATGTCGGTGCTATGACTGCCGAGCCTGTTTTTCTCCGTGAGATCCGCGAAAGCCAAGTTGATGATCTTACCTACAAGTCTATTCAAGCCAAACTTCTTGAAGGTAAAGGTAAAGATTTCAAGTTTAATGATGAAGGTGTTCTTCGTTTCCATGGTCGTTTATTTGTTCCTAATGCTCTTAATTTGAGGAAGCGAGTTCTTGATGAAGCTCACCTTTCCCCTTATTCTATTCACCCCGGTGGTGATAAGATGTACAAGGATTTGAAGCTACAGTTTTGGTGGCCG
The DNA here is from genome assembly GCA_022085475.1 of Heliosperma pusillum. Taxonomy (NCBI): domain Eukaryota; kingdom Viridiplantae; phylum Streptophyta; class Magnoliopsida; order Caryophyllales; family Caryophyllaceae; genus Heliosperma; species Heliosperma pusillum. The sequence goes on along the minus strand of JAIUZE010070760.1, from coordinate 56,598 downwards.
AACTTGAAGGGTGATGTTGTATCTTATGTTGGAAGAGGTCTTACTTGCCAACAAGTGAAGATTGAACACAAGAGGCCCGGTGGATTGCTACAACCGTTGGATATTCCGCTATGGAAGTGGGAATCTATTTCTATGGATTTTGTTATGGCTTTGCCGAGGACCGTTGGAGGTAAAGATGTTGTTTGGGTTGTTGTTGATCGTTTGACCAAGTGTGCTAGATTTATTCCGATCAAAGAAACTTGGAGTTTAGATCGACTCGCGAAAGCCTATGTTGATGAAATTGTTAGAATATCACCATGGAGGTCCTAGGAGATCATATCCAACCGAGATCGAGATTCTTCGGACTTTTTGAAACTTGGTGCAAGAAGCCCTTGGTAGTAAATTGTTGATGAGTACTTCTACTTGCATTTCATGCCGCTACTGATGGTCAGACTGAAGAACTAATTCAGACTTTAGACTACTTCTTAGGGCTTGTGCTCTTGACTTTCAGTCTAGTTGGGAAAAGAGTCTACCGTTGGTAGAGTTTTCTTACAACAACAGTTATCATGCATCGATCAAGATGGCTCCATATGAAGCTCTTTATGGAAGGAAATGTCGGAGTCCTATATGTTGGAATCAATTGAGTGATGTTCGTGATTTAGGCCCCGATGTTCTTGTTGAGACTATTGATAATGTGAAGGTCATTCGTGATAGAATGAAAGCCGCTCAAGACCGTCAAAAGTCTTATGCCGATATCCGAAGAAGGCCTTTAGAATTTGAAGTTGGGGATAAAGTGTTCTTGAAAGTATCTCCAATGAAGGGTGTTAAACGGTTTGGTGTTAAAGGTAAATTGAGCCCGAAATACATTGGACCCTTTGATATTGTGAAAAGGATTGGTGTCGTTGCTTATAAGTTGGATTTGCCGCCGAATTTAGCTAAGGTTCATAATGTATTCCATGTTTCTCAATTGAGAAAGTATGTTAGTGATCCAAGCCATGTCTTTCAAGTTGAAATGCCCGAGCTAGAACCGAATTTATCCTTTGAAGAGAAGCCGATCCGCATCCTCGATCGTAAGGATAGGAGATTGAGAAGTAAAGTAGTTCCTTTAGTGAAAGTCTTGTGGAGAAGTGCTAATGTCGAAGAAGAGACTTGGGAAACTGAAGCTTCTATGCGTAGTAAATATCCGAGTCTATTCGAGTAAGGTATTTTTTTCTTTCCCTCAAGTTTCGAGGGCGAAACTTTTTAAAAGGTGGGGTGATTGTAACACCCGTAAATGTACCCTATTTTTATAATGAAAATATTTTACGGATGTTTTTCAGTGAATTTTAGTTTTAATTTAGAATTTAATATTCCGAGTCGAATTTAGAATTTCCGAGTTCGTATTTGGAATTTCCGCAAGATTCCATGAGAATCCCGTCTTAAGGCGAGTTTGACTTTCTTTGACTTTTCCCTCATATTTCCCTCATACTCCATTAACCTATTTTCATTCTCACAAACACAATTCAACTTACTTCTTCCTTAAGCAAACCAAAACCCTTGCCTCCATAATCTTTCCGATCTTTGAATCATCGTATCTCCTTCGTTTCTTGTTGAAATTCTCGTAAGTTCGTCTTCTTCTTTCCCTCTTACCTTCCTCTATCCGTATTGATAATAAAATTACCGTCTTTCTCGCTTTTCAAACTTTCCGTCTTTCTCAAGGTGAAGTAAATTCATCTTTTATGATCTATTTGTAGGTGGTGACCTCCAAGATCCCGACAAAGACAGTTTTCTAATTGAAGAGGAGCTTGACGAGTAGTGAAGACGCTTAAAGGTAACGGTGAAGGGTTACTCGATATCATTTACGTGTTTTACATGTTATCTATGCTAGGAATCGTATTTAGAATACGATTAGTGAGTTTGGTGATTGTGTTGATGATGGTATATATCGTTTGTTGAGAATTTATATGAGATTCTATGATTTATGTTTATAATCGATAATTGTTAAATGTGGATCCTTAGTGAAAAGGGTGATTTTCGTGTACTTTGGACCCCAGCCGGTCGACCGGCAGCCGGTCAGACCACCGGCTGGGGCAGTGGCTGTATATTGTTGTTGTTACGTTGAAGTTTAAGCATGAGTTAGGTCTCAGCCGGTCGACCGGCAGCCGGTCAGACCACCGACTGAGACACCCCTCTTTTCCCTTTGATTTTCTCATATGCCTATTGGTCCCAGCCGGGTAGCCGTCAGCCGGTCACCTTAGCCTGCAGCCGGTCACCTTGACCGGCTGGGACACACTGATGTTTCATGTTGGTTTTCACATGAGGTTTGGCCTTAGCCGGTAGACCGGCAGCCGGTCAGCCTGACCGGCAGCCGGTCAGCCTGACCGGCTGGCACCTGCTGAATGTTGTTTGAATTTCTTGTTTACGGTTTTCATTTATAATAATTCCGACCGTTCGTTTATCGTATAATTTTACGTGGTGACTTATAATACTAGTGTTTTGAATATATGACATTTCATTTGCTTGTATCACATGTTTTGTGACGGTTTTTGGTATGTTCCACTTTGAGTCGGTTTTTACAAATGATACGGTTTGAGCACTATTTTGTCTTGTGCTTTGTACTCTCATTCCCTTGGCTACCTCCACGTTCGTAAGGCTGGAATGTCGGAACGGGGAGGTATTCTACTGCTTAATTGCATGTGTTAGTGGGCATACGACGACGTTGTTGGGAGTTGAACGCTTTGCGTTGTTTGACCCGGCCGTCAAATGTTGTGTACTTGCGAGGTAGTGTTATTTGCATGTAGCGTACCGCTTGTTATGTGGCTCGAGCTCTTTTCCGCCTCTTTCGTGAATTTTAGCTACCGAATTTGGGGTACTCGGCGTCATATGATTGACCGAGTCTTGGATGCGAAATGTTTATCGCATGTCGAACTGGAAAATGCGATTCCGGGATTCTGGCCAGATTTAGACTAGGACCGGGTATTTATATCGTCGTCCTACCGGAGGAAATTAGTCAACATATACGAAATGTGATCGTGTATGCGTTCAGGGAAATGTTTATCCCGTGGATGCCTTTTAATCATACTTGCAATGTACACGGTGCTAGTGCGTTTCATTTACCGTGAGAGATGTCGTCTTTATGTCGTCGTTCTTGAATGCGTGATTTCATGACTTATTATTCATGGTCATTGCATGATTCGGCATCGTCTATGTAAGGGTACGTTTGAATTGATGATAATATGATGGATTTATTGTGATCATCGCATGACTTGGCATGGTTTGTTTGTCGAGTCCCAATCTTATCAAACTTATACCGCTAACGGTGAGATGTAAGCCCTAGTGAGCGTATTCGGTTGCCTAAGAGTGTCTTCCCCGAGTCTTGGTATCACATGATGGATTCGGACTTGTAACTCTTATGCTCTTATCATTATATATTGAATTGCCTATCTATCCTTATCGTATCTCACATGTATATCTATATATGTCTGCTCTACTTTTGTATTTCCTTTGATGTACGTTAATGTGATATGGCTGGGAGAACCCGGAGTTACTCCCCACTGATTGTGGCGTTCATGTTTTTCATGGATGAACAGGTTGCTTGCATGGATGGCTTTTTGCTTATGACTATTTTGGGTTTGGGTGTGAGCTAGCGGGCGTTGTCCCTGGAAGATTCACCTCTAGACGATTTTAGCTAGTTTTGTAAACACTTGTTCTTTGCTAACATTTCGAGAGACCCCGTCTCTTTGTTGTATTTCGTACTTAGTTTGTAATATTTTGACACTCCTCGTATTATCTACCTTGCATGTATAAAAGTTTTTAAAATACCGTATTTCCGCATATTATTTCACATGCTTGTTTGTTTTATATTTCCGCATTCGCGAGGGTTGTCACAGGCGGTGGTTATAACCGCTATGGAGGGACTTATCTATGATTGTCGGGGAGGTGGAATTTCCTGTTGACCTGTTTGAGTTTCCTTTGGACGGGTTTGCGATCATTGTCGGGATGGACTGGTTGGGTAGGTATAAAGCTAATATAGATTGTCATCATAAGAAGGTTCTTTTAAGAGGTCCAAAGGGAGTTAGAGTGTCGTGCCGAGGATTCGTCGTGAACCTTAAGGTGAAGCTAGTAGCAGCAATTACCTTGAAGATGTACCTGAGGAAGGGCTACCCTATGATCTTGTGTCATTTAAGAGATACCATAGTAGAGGGGCCGACAGTAAACCAGATTGAGGTGGTGAACGAGTTTGATGATGTTTTTCCGGATGAGATACCGGGATTACCTCCGAAGAGGGATGTTGATTCCATTTTAGAGTTGAAGCTGTGTACGAGACCTATTTTTAAGGCCCCGTATCGCATGGGACCAATGTAGCTTGAGGATTTGAAGAAGCAGATGAATGAGATGCTAGACAAGGGGTTCATTAGACCTAGTGTATCGCCGTGGGGCCGCCAGTTGTATTTGTGAAGAAGAAAGATGTTAGTTTACGGTTGTGCATCGATTACCGTGAGCTGAACCATATGACAGTAAAGAATAGGTATCCATTGCCTAGGATTGACGATCTGTTTGACCAGTTGAGTGGAGCTTGAGTGTTTTCAAAGATAGCTCTGAGGTCGGGTTATCATCAGTTGAGGATAAAGGATAGTGACATTCCGAAGACGGCATTTTGTTCGAGGTATGGGCATTAAGAGTATGTGGTGATGTCGTTTGGGTTGACTAAAGCACCAGCGGTATTCATGGATCTTATGAAACAGATCTTTAGTCCATATCTGGTCACATTCGTGGTGGTATTCATTGACGACATCTTAGTCTATTCTAAGACTAAGAGGAGCATGCGGAGCATGTACGGATCGTGTTGCAGACCTTGAAGAACAACCAGTTGTATGCTAAATTGTCTAAGTGTGAGTTCTGGTTAGAGAAGGTGGCATTCTTGGGGGCATGTGATATCTAAGGAAGGGGTAATGGTGGATCCGAGTAAGATCTAGGCAGTGTCTAACTGGGAGGCACCAAAGAATGTGGCGGAGGTGAAAAGTTTTCTAGGTTTTGCTAGGTATTATAGGTGGTTCGTGAAGGACTTTTTGAGAATAGCTAGACCTATGACGACATTGATGAGGAAGGAGAACAGGTTTTGCTGGGATTAGAACTTTGCAACGGCGTTCCAAACCTTAAAGGAGCGTTTGACCACAGCTCATGTTTTGGCATTACCTGTGGGGATTGAGAACTTTGAGGTGTATACAAATGCATCGAAGTGTTGTTTGGGATGTGTGCTGATGCAGAATAGGAAAGTGATCGATTAAGCGACAAGGCAACTGAAGCCTTATGAGGAGAATTACCTTACTCATGATCTCGAGTTGGGTGCGGTGGTGTCCACGTTGAAGATTTGGAGGCACTACTTGTATGGTGCCAGTTTTAAGGAGTTTTTAGACCATAAAAGTCTGAAGTACATCTATACCTAGAAGGAGTTGATCATTAGGCAACATCGGTGGATGAAGCTGATCGGAGATTATGATATGGAGATCATCTACCATGAGGGGAAGGCAAATGTGGTTGTTGAGGCTTTGAGTCGGAAGAGCGTACATTCCTGGTGCACTGCGATGTCTTTGATGCGGTTGAGGGATGAGGAAACGATGATGGGGATTCATGTAATTCGAAAGGGGGATGCTACTAGAGACTTGATGACCGAGCCGGGCTTATATGATGTTATTAGGAGCAAGAAGTTAAAGGATCCGAAGATTGAGTTGTGAAAGAAAAGGTTAAATGAGGGTATTACTCCTAGATTTTCGTTTCATGCTGATGGGAGTGTTCGATTTGAAGGCCGATGGTGTGTGCCGAGCGATCCGGAGCTGAGGAAGATAATTTTGACTGAGGCGCACTATACTTCTTATTCGGTTCATCCGGGTGGGGATAAGCTATATAAAGATTTGAAGATGACCTTTTGGTGACCGGTGATGAAGAAAGATGTAGCTGACTTTGTTGCGAGATGTCTAACATTCCATCGTGTCAAAGGGGATCAAAGGAGACCGCATGGTAAGATTCAGTCCTTAGAGATGCCAGAGTGGAAATGAGAGTCTATAGTCATGGATTTTGTGGTGGGACTTCCAACATAACAGAGGAGGAACAACATGATTTAGGTGATCGTGGATTGGTTGACCTAGTCAGCCTATTTCGTGCCTATGAACAACACTTGGAGCAAGATAGAGCTTGCTTTGGCTTATAGGAAACATGTGGTGAAGCTGCACTGGGTACCTAGTGATATAGTATCTAATCGTGATGCGAGTTTCATATCTCGATTCTGGAAGGAATTGAGGAGCTTATGGGAATGACATCGATGATAAGCACAACCTTTCATCCTGCGAAATATGGCCAAACTTAGAGGACAATCAAGACCTTTGTGGATATGTTGAGGTCTTGTGTGCTATCATTTGGTGGGACTTGAGAGGATAAGCTGGATCTAATAGAGTTTTCTTACAACAACAGCTACCACTCAAGTTCCTGAGGCTGAAACCATTGAGCTTGATGAGGCACTCACCTATGTTGAGGTGCCAAAGGAGATCTTGGACCGGAAGGTGCGTAAGACCAGGAATGGGGAGACGACACTACTGAAGGTGTTATGTTCTAACCATAACTTGGAAGAAGCAACTTTGGATCCTGAAGCTGCGATGCGGGAGAAATACCCACATTTGTTTGAGGAGGTATGTTCGGTTACAAGGGCGTAACCTTGTTCTTAAGAGGGGGAAGAGATAGTTGCATTTTGCTAGTTTATGTCTAACTACTATTGGTGTCGGGCTCCGCCCGGGCAACCTATATTTATCATTAAAATTTATTTTAATTAAATATACTTTAAAGTTGTACAACTTATAATTTTATCATCAATATATTTTCTTATGACATATATTAAAATTACGATAAAATAAATGATTAGACAATTTCATAACTCCCACTATTAATATTTTACTTTAATCAATTGGTCGGCTAATTGTTCATATATACTTTTTTTATTGTTAGTATTGTTTCTTTTATTACATTCGTTATTACTACTGTTACTTTCAGTACTCCCGTCGTAATTATTGTTACTTTCATTACTCCCACCGTAATTATTGATACTTTCACTAATGCCACATTAATATTGAAAATTTCACTACTTCTGTTGCTGTTCTATTACTTTGATTACTCCTGGTTCTAATATTCTTACTTTGACTATTGAACTGAGTGATTACTATAATTTGATTTGCTGATTATTAAACATACAATTTGAGTACACATGCAATTTTAAGAGGCTCATATATTTATATAAATTTATTACATATATATTAAATCAATTTAAAAGATTTATGCAATACTATATCTTGTTGAAACCTAGCTTGATTTATTTACCTTTTATTAGTTTCCAAAATATTTTGTGTAAGTTAAATAATTATAAATTTTTAATTTAATGTATATTCCATCCTACTAATTAATACCATAAGTAGGGGATGTTTATTTTAAGGAAAATCACCCTATTTTGGTATTTTCTAAATTTATACGGTGAAAGCGTCTACAACGATAAACTCGGCTCCTCTACGTGGCATCATCAATTATTCTTTTTCGACCAGTCAAAGTGTCCGTTAACTACTGCTTTGACTGAGGGGGTGTATTAGAGATATTAGGAAAATATATAATTAGATAATATATTAATTAGTTAGGATATTATTTTGGAGACTATACGGTCTACAAGATGGATGATTACAAGATGGATGATTACGAGATGGTCTTGCTCTATTTACGAGAAATGATGATTACTATGTCATTCATTGTATTTGCCTTAGTAGATTCATTGTATCAGTCTCATAAGATCTTGTATAAATAGCTATGCATTTGCTAATGATAAGGACACGCCATTTTCCTCCAATTATCTCTCCCTTTCATATTCTAACAGTCTACATCAAGAGATCGCTTTGTTATATTGTGATAGCTTGAGTGCTATTTGTTTGGCGAAGGATCAGGTGCAACAAGATAGAACCAAGCACATATATGTCAGATATCATTTTTTAAGTAACGAGAAAAGAATTAAAGTAAAAAAGTGGGAACAACTAACAATCCCGCGGATTGCTTCACTAACCCGGTTCCAATTAGTAAGTTCAAACATTGCATGGACTTGTTGAATATAGACAATTATTTGTAGTCCCTTCTAGGTGCGGAGCTGGAGGTGAAGCCTGGAGCGGCCTGGTCCAGGCTAAATGGACGCAAGCCTAATCCACGGCTTATTTGATGTCAGGCGTCGTCCGGGGTATATTTAGAAAAAGTCTATGCTCATCTTTTATAATATGTAATTCTCCCAGAAATAGTATAATATTTTCCCCTCGCCCTGGTGGACGTAGCTATCACATTGATAGTGAACCGAGTAAATCTTGTGTCTTTTATTTTTCATCTACTCCAAGACGCTTCTGATCCGTGCGGATCAGTATGTTTATGTTAGTTGCAATCTCAAAGTGGTTCACACTTTGGGTCAAGTTGCGTAAAATGGGTTGTATCCTTATATTAGATCTTTGTTTGGTTGAAACTGATTCATTTATATGACCTTTGCGCTATGGGTTGTTGTATAAATGTTGATATGTCATATGTTGCATGAATTGTTTGAGTCAAACTGAAATGTCACTTGGTCGGCTGAAATTTTGTCATATGGGCAAAAATGTTAAGAGACATGCAAGAAGCTCATAGAAGCCGAAGATACAAACATTACCAGGCGAAAAACCGTCCGCTCGGGTGAAATTTCACCAAGTCGTGCGAAGTAATAAATTTGCTTGTTGGCTAGAATTTTGCTGTAAAATGTTACTTCACCCGGTCGGGCGGGTTTCAAGCTTAGAGGATTTTTTTTGGATTTGTTGTTTACCTTTATAGTGTTTAAATACTTAGCTTATAAACCAACGTTTTAATGTTTATATGTGAAGTATTAACGCATGTTTAATGTTAGAACGCTTGAATTATGTTTTTTGTATGTATTTTATTCATCATTCTTAGATTTGATAAAAGTTATGCAGTGCTTGTATTTAATGATGGTTGAATCATATTGGTCATACATTTTTATTTGTCAAGGTTGATTGGTTTTATTCGCTTGTCATGTCTATTACACTTTCACATACCTTACTAATCGGTTGGAGTTTTTGTGGGGAGTCCCACATATGGGATTATGCTAATGCGAGTATGACCAAATTGTTGGGAAGTAAATGGTTTGTGTTGATTGAGCCAACCTCTTGGAAGTTAGTAGACAAAACAATATCTACATCATGGTGTACTATGTTATTCTCACGCGCCACTATCAAATCATAAAATTCTACTAATGTTAAAACATATCTTGCACATGCTCGACAATATTAAGGAAATTAAAAGAATACACAATAACGAGATAGTTCATGGAGTCATAAATATTAAATTTCATAATTTGACCATCAAACTCTATAGTCAAAAATCCACTAGAGACATTGATCTATAGTGATCTAGACATCATGTTCCAACCAAAGCAAAGGAATTACTTCACAAGCTAATACTACTATAGTGAGTGGGTCATCTATAGTGATCGGTAATGGTGGGAAAACTTTGTTTTGGGATAATCCGTGGGCGGACGTAACGTGTTTATCGGACGTTGCCATTATGCCTATAGTGCCAGCTAGGGCTTAATTGACCGGTTAACCGGTCAATCGGTTTTCCAAATTGCTGAACCGTAACCGAACCGATTTAAACCGGTTTTTTTCGGTTCGGTTCAGCGGATGAACGGTTCGGTTTGACCGGTTCACCGAAACCGAATTCTCAATTGATTTTTTTCGTTTGTCGTAGTCAAAGGCGCTTTCTTGGAGACACAACTTTGGCCAAATGACGTCTTACAAATTCAAGAATGACAAGACATATTGCTTTGTCTTTTTCAAGAAAAAGTGTCTGAATTGTTAGAAAAATTGAGTCAAACCAATTTTTGAGACTAGATTTTTTTGTTAATCCATTATAACTTTGACGTTACGGAGCACTTAAACTATGCATCTTCAAATGAAAGGGACACTAAATCAATTGATTTCAATTGATGATAACATCAAATTCAATAAAACTAAACCAAAACATTCAAAAACCAACCTTAAATCAATTGAATACATTAAAAATATAAACAAATACATTAAAAAGTTGTAGATTATTGAGGGACTTGCAAATAGATTCGGAAAAATTATACCCCAGAAACTAAATGCTTTGGGGAATAATTTAAATGATTTAGGGATATGTTATAGAGAATGAGATGATGAGATAATATCATGAAAATATTAATGAAATACTAATGTGGTGATAGCGAGATAGAGAAAGAGACACTGAGAGATTGAGGGTTTAGCTAGTGAATTAGGTTTTAGGTTAAAAGTTTTTGGAGAGGTGTGTGTATATGGGCTAGGCTTTATTCTTATTTTAGTTAATCGGTTCAGTTTCGGTTAACCGCGGTTTTAAAAATATGAACCGTAACCGAATTGTTTTAAACCGTTTTTACCGGTTCGGTTCACCGAATTGATAAACTATTCCAGTTCGGTTTTTTGAACCTAAAAAAATGTACGGTTTCAGTTTTTTCGGTTCGGTTTTTACGGTTCGGCTAATCATGAACACCCCTAGTACTGCCAGCCATTTTGGGTGCGACGGTCAGTGCCATGTGATGTGAAATCTCCAGGTGAAAATGGGATTTATTTTCCAATTTTCTATCTCAAACTAACCTCCAACGTATAGCTTCGATATCCATTCTTCCTTACCCACAAGTAGATAAATCTCTCTTTTGTAAAGGTACGTCGTCCGGTAAGTTTTCTATTAAATCAGCGTTCGGTTTCTTAAGGAGTTTGGATGTTAACATTGATCCGGAGTTTCCTATTTGGCGTGTCATTTAGCGCCTCCCGATCCAAAAAGGGATTAGAGAATGTTCATTTGGTTAGCGTGAATGGTCGTCTTAATATCTTAAATGTGAATCGTGTTAGGAGGAACATGGGCGATGACCAAATTTTTCCGAGATGATACTTGGAAAAGGAGACGATTGAGCAAAGACAATTCAGTATATATTCGTCGTCTGTTCACCGGACGAGGCGGGTAATTTCATTTCAGCTTATTATTTCCGGTGAGGAATTTGTACATCCATGAAAGCGGAGCTTCTAGCTTTAATCACCGGTCTTGAGCAAGCTAGAGAATTGCATATATCGAGGCTCATTCTTCACATGGATAAGACTTGTGTAATTCTTGTTCTTGAGGAGCAATTAGTAAGCAATAATTAGGGATGTCAATGGGGCGGGTCTCGCCCCACACCCGCCTTACTTGGGGCGTGTGCGGGTAATGATTTGACAGGTGGTGGCGCGGGGGCGGGTATCAAAACTGGCATTCATCGCGAGTCGTGGGGTGGGTGCGGGTATCACATGAGGCCCGCCCCACTCCGCCCCACACCACCCGCTTCGCATGTCCCCGCCCCGCTTATACCTGCCTTAATGATCTCCGACTCACCTATAGTATACCCTAGCTAAGTAAAATTTTACAAAAAAATGATTATTTTAAAAAGATAGAGGCTAAACTATTAAAATAGACTTGTTAGGTAGCTTATGTATTAGTTAATTGAATGTGAAATTATTTCATACTACTTTTCGGATACTACTTGTATAAGTCGTACGAAACTTAATATGTTTATATTCATGATTTGTTTTTTTAAAAAAAAATTATGAGGAGAAAGGTAATTTGGCAGGTGTGGGTTTGAATAGTTCAGCCCGCATGGTTCGTGGGGCGGGTGTGGGTACGCTTTATAGTTCCTGAATGTGGGTGCGGGTTATCCAGTGGCGTATCTAGAAATTTGTTTGTAGGGGGTGCGGTTAGAAATATAATCGATAACGACGAAAAAATTTACACTAAAAATGTTCAAATGTTAATAATAATTTTAGTACTACGAATAAATTGTCGTAATTAGTATAGCTCGCATAGTCCAATTAATGATCTTAAATATAATTTGTACTCCTCCACTCGGTTTTTTGAGGAAAAAAAGGGGGAAAGTTGGAGGTAATCTCAAAATAGGAAAAAAAAAAATAAGCAAAATTACTGCAGTGGGACTAGAACACACAACTTACAGCAACTCTTTCAGTCAACTTACCAATCAACCACTAGCAGATTAATGCTACTTTATCTTGTCGTTTTAAAATATATATGGAAGAACGGGGGGTGCAGATGCACCCACTGCACCCCCTTAGATACGCCAATGGGGTTACTCATCCTCCGCACCCACCCCGCCCCATTGACATCCCTAGTAATAATCTTTAATTTAAAATCCCGAAATACAAGGAGCTTTTCAACGACGAAAATTGGGTAATCAAGGCGAGCATGTTTAACGGGAAGCACTTCGTGCTAGTTATTGGTTTGCTAATCAAGGGGTTCGTTCGAGCTATAATCCAACTATCATGGAATACCCTCTGACTGGAATCTGTCCCATACTTCACGACGATATTTTTAGGGTGGCTATACTCCGTTTAGTTATCGAATAATCTTGAGGGCTAGCCCCTCTTTTGTAAAAATAAATAAAAATAAAACGAGTATTTCTGCTCAAACAATAATTTTGGATATAGTATTTTTAAACAGTGTGAGGGGTCCTCTATCAACCAGGACGCTTGCCCTCGCGTACCTCGTGCAATAGTCGTCGTCCACGAGGGAACAAGACATGTACCTCTTTATTGGTTGTATCGTATATTCCAAATATATCGTACAGTTTTTAGGAACCGTCATAAAACAATGGCAATATGTGGTGTATCTATCAAGTATCAAGTAAGAAGAATTAGTCTACGCTCGCGCCTCGTGCATCTCGTGCAATGCGAGGTACCCAAACTCCAATCATCATGACGAATGCAAATTCATGACCAACACTGGCAGACTGCCAGTTACTTCTACTAGTTAGTTATCAACCTTGAACACGGACATTATCCGTCACAAACTGAAAACGGCTAGTGTCCATTTCACAATATATAAGTGAGAGGGTAAGTGGAGGGCTCCATTTTTCATCCACTTGTCATCTCCTCTTACGTATTATGAGAGTGGTACCATCCGTTTTCAGCTTGTGACGGATAATGTCCATCTTCAATAAGAATTTATATTTAGTTATTAATATTTGTCGGTTCTTCCCATTTTAAAAGAGCGGTAAATAGCTTAATTTCTCACTCGTAATGAATGTATGCATATAAAGAAAAGAGTTGCATTGTCGATTTTTGAGAGATTTATCAATGGGACCAATCAATCAATGTATATATTTATAAAATATTTTTTTAAGGTACGTGATAGTAAGTTTTTTAAAACATTTAAATTATAAATTTGACTATAAATAAATATTAATTAAAAATATATATAATAACAACTTAATTTTATAATATCTTTTTTCAAATCATCAATATCTATCTATCTTCTACCTATATTAATAAATGAAACTTTAATCGAGCCATTATAAAAACTCCACCTTTTAAAGAAAAATTTAATAAAAAAATATATTTTAGAAAGTGATATTTAAATTAAATTAAAATAATAAACAAATACTTAGGGTATATACATAATAATAATACAATAATAATAATAATAATAATATGGTATAGAAAGTGATAATGCAATTACAATATGTACGATTCTCATATTCTCATAAAATTCCAACTATGTTAAAATTCATATTTATATTTATTTATTATTTATTATTTATTATTTAAAGTAGTCAGTTTATTTGTATGGTGGTGTACTTGTGTATAAAATTATTAAAAATTTACACATAAGCCAAATCAGGTGAGATCTCATAATATACGGTTTCACTTATTGAATGTAATCAACTATCAAGTACCCTTCTCTAATCTAAGTTTTTCGTTATTTGTTTTGCCATGTTATAGGTGAATAGGTGATCCATGTTTATAGATATATTATGAAGTTGTCATGGCATATATGTTATGCTAAATAATTTGATGAATTTTATGGTAAGGTGAGTTTTCTTTTCCACTGGTTTTGTGATATAGTACTACTATTTTTAAGTTTTCTCTAATACTATTTCACAAACTATTCTTATTGTTGGAAGTAATTAAGCCCTTGGAAACGGCTTTATTCAGGATCACAAATAATTATAGAAAAACGGCTTCACAATGTGACCCGATCTTTTGTATATAAAAGCAAAAAAACAACTCATTTATCTCTATCAATAAATAAAATGTGATTATAAAATGTGATTATTTTTCAATATGAAACCGTCCCACGTAATAATAAGTGTAGATTACCTATACTACATAAGAGTAGTACTTTATTGTAATTGATTAACTGTATATGGGCTAAATTCTCAATTTCACATTCTTCTTGCGGGGTTGTGTATAGGTCTATAGCCAACATTGGAGATTATAGACTCTATTTGCGAGAGTCAACTTCATTGTCAAGGATTATTCCACTAACATATGGGAGGGGAGATGCACATACTGAAGTCAAGATTTTTATTTTTAAGTTTAATATTGTTCTATTTTGCATTAAGAAAATTAGTGTAACTTAATTTATACGGAGTAAATCTTCATTACTCATTATATTATTAATGTTCAAGATTTCTACCACGTAGTTCATTGTTATAAGGCATATGAATTAAAGAGATACATGAATTTGTATTTATGATAAAGATATGGTTTACCATATATATAGCTTGTGCGAAGCCACCTTACACAAGTATTTTTGAAATAGAATTGCAATAGATTTTACTAAAAGAGGAATATCAGACTCACTAAAACAAAACAAAAAAAATTGGACACTTCAAATTTTATTTTGAGTATAACTCTATCATGCATTATAATCTTTAATCAATTTGAACGATGAATTTGTGCTATACGCTAATTGTAGAGCTTTTAAGCCAGAACATAATTATACGATATTTAACAACGGTGTATGAAAACTAGGTTTTTCTACATGATCTAGAAAATGCATTTAGACATAAGGACTATGTTACTACTTTTCATTTAACAAAGTCTAATCATGTATACTCAGTATCACATATTCAAATGAACCGAAATAACAATGCAGATTATAGTTTAAATAATGATAAATAGATTTCATGCTGGAAAAAAAAAAGGAGCCAGTTGTTTACAATATCAAAAACCTAGTCACTCTACCTTCATCGTAAACAGGTTTTTGGACATTTATTTTTAATAGTATCTTCTCGTTTATAAACTTATACTTTGCACGTGAGACAAACATATCGCGAGCTCATTTAAAAGCAAAAAAACAATTTAGCAACTCGTGCACCGCACGGGCATTTAATCTAGTTAATTCTAAAATTAGGTTCGGTGTTCGCTCCTGCTCGACCTATCTATATTTATCATTTGAATTTTATTTTCTATGATATAAAATTGCGCTAGACTTACTTAATACATACAATTACAATTTATCAAATGTATTGTTTTATTATGCATTTTAAAATCATGATGTGATGTAAAATTTGTCAATAAATTATGAGCCACATTCACTATTACTGATGTAAATATTATTACTTTCATAGGTTAACACTATTACGTTCACTAGCCTTTTGATTACTGTTGTTTCTTTGACTAGTCCTGCTATTTTTACTAGGGCTGAGCAAAAATATACGATACGGTTTTAATATACGGATACGATACGGTATACGGTTTTAATTACACGGATTTCCGGGTACACGATACGAATTTCCGGGTATACGATACGGTTTTAAAAAAAACCGTACCGGGTCCGGGTCGGGGAAAATGAAAACCGAGTATACGGTTCTGACCCGGTTTAATTAAAAATAACCAAAAAGAAGTTGTATGTAAAATTTTGTTGTCTATTTGACTATATGGGTGAAATTTTGAGAACCAATCATTTTATGTGAAATTTGTAATATACGCAACACACTTTATCAGTGACAAATTTCTGTGTGAAATTTTGCAAATTTGTATTTTGCTATTTTACCTACTGACTTTGCAAGTAATTGTGTTTTGTAATAATACCAGTGAATTGTTACAAAACATCTTATTTATTGGTCGTTACTAATGTTGTGGACTCAAATTCCAGGTTTGAGCATTATCAATTAAACCGGATCCGGGTATACGGTTTCCGATTACCCGGTTTAACCGTTTATACGGAAACCGGGTAACTGGTTAAACCGGGTCGGATCCGGGTTCTAATTTTTGCCTTCCAAAAACCGGGTACCCGATACGGGTATTAAAACCGTATCGGGTACCCGGTTTTGCTCACCCCTAATTTTTACAATTAAATTTGCAATTCTCGTTAATTGTTTTTTACTAGAATGTGAATATATATCATCGTTGATGATGAGTTGTATGACATACAATATTTTTCATCCTTTTTTTACTGTTTTATCGTGAGATTGTTTAGTGTAAACTGTGGTATTGTTTCGTGTCATATGTGATATTATTTCTAGACTCACGGACTCAAATATATCACTTAACTACTCTGCGGTATATTGCCCGTAATCATGATAATGTTTCGTGTAATATGTGATATTGTTCCGCCAAGGATCGACTCTTCTACCACTTTTAGTTTGTTAGTCGTGTCGCTTTTGTTTTGTCTTTAGATGATTTTGAACTGTTATTGGAAATTTCATTTGATTAATGAAATTTAGTTTGTGTTTTGAGATTTTTGATTTGTTATGCACTACATTAGGACACTGGGGCCATAGCCCTCCGTCCCGCTCGAAAGGCCTAGCCCAAGGCTTCTAGGAGAGGTCAGGATGTTGGAAGAATATTTCAATGGAAGGTAAACAAATTAGCGAGATAAATAAAGTATATGTAATCGATCTTTTTTGCAAATAATTTAGTTTCTAAGTGAAAAATCTTGAAAGAAGTTTATATTCATTTATATTGATATCAACTACTAACTATTTAATTAATTTAATTAATTACCAAAATAGGTTGGGGAAATACTTAAAATTGTGAAGTACTATATAATTTAACATTTAACATTTAACATTATAAGCTTAGTTCTACTTTAACAAAATAATTTGTAGACTATTAGCTTCAGAACGTTACTTAGAAGGTTGAATTAAAGCGTATCAATAAAATGGACGCGAAAGCAACAATAAAATAAAAGTTTCCAATGGGCATGGGCATTCTAATTGTAATGGGCATTTACACGGACTCTAATTGTACATACAATCAACTACTCAGCAACGCAATTAACAAACTAAAATAAAATCATAATTGCGGGTAAAATGAGCCAAAATGCTTAACATAAAACCTTTTGTAGTGAGTACATTTGAAATACAAAGTGGTGTATTCAATGGGCGTGGGCGTGGGCATGGGCATGGGCATGGGCATTTACACGAACACTAATAGTATTTTGACTTCAAAATGTTTTAGAATGGGGCTGGCGAATAAGGTGTGGGCCCGTCTCGTCTTATTTCATCGAAATCTCTTTCTCAATTCCCAAGTTCTTATTCCGATCCTATATTCTTAAGTGAAACGCCACTCTCCCTAACCACATGACCTTACTACTGTTCCTTTGTAAATGAGACTCTCTAACTCCGACTACCTCAGGACAACTAAAACAAATAAAGGTCTCGCGAGGTAAGGTTCTTTCGCCACTTCCGATAACTCAAAACATTTATAGATTCCATAATCATTCTACATTAAGTACTACATGTTCAAACAAAGGAAATAACTCAAATTAAGGCTCCAAGTAGATTTCAACTACATTAAGTACATGGCCCACTGATCAACACATGTCATTTCCAATGCATTTTGTCCTCACTCATTCTCTTCCCAGTAACTTCACAAGAGGTCACCCATCCTAAGACTACTCTCAGTAAAACACGCGTAATTGTGGAGTTCTTTTACGGGGATAACCAGAAAAGAAAGGTCACTTTGTTTATATGATTAGTACTTTCAATCCCTTTAAGCACTAGTCAGATTTTAAGCCAATCAATGAACCTCTTCAGGAGCAACCCACACATGGAGTATTACAAGTTCACCTAATAACACGATTGAAACATATGTCGACTCTGGGATTGACTCAGTAGAGTGAGTAGCAGTTACTTGATCGAGTATTAAACATAGTTGGTCGAGTAACCGGGGTCAGGACCCTTGTATGAGAGCCGACTTAGTTCCTGCAACAAATCTAATATAAGCATACTCACTCATTCACACACTCAGATAAGTCTAACCAAATGCTTGGGGAAACCTATCGCGATTATGACCGCTAGTCCCATAAGTCCTACAAAAACACATACGATAAAATTCCACAACGTCATAAGTCTCTGTAACACCCTCGTTTAACCGGCCAAGTTAAACGAGGATGATACCATCTTGGTTTCTCGAGGTTGTACATATCATGTCGTCCGTCCCAAAACATTTAAATTATTTTATTAAATGAAAAGGCAAAGCATACGATCCAATACTCAATCTAAATATATACAAGTTAGCAATCGACTATTCTAAATCCTACCTTTTCGCAATATGTCGTCTCAAGCAAAAATAATTAATAAGGTTCCTCTATGAACCTTCCACCTACATAACATATAAAAATACATATTAAACCACCAAGATTTAAAAGTTAGTTTTAATCAACCCTAACTAATTCCCCCAATTCTTCAAGTCTAGGGTTTAATAATAATCAATTATGACCATAATAGATAAATATTAAGTTGATTAAAGGATAAATACTACAATCTTATGGAGAAATAAATATAATTTACAAATTTAAGGATAAAATAAGTAATCTTGCTATCAAATCCTCCAAAACAATAATCAAGGCAACTCTTCTCCCTTCTCTCTCTTGATCCCTTTTCTGTGTTTCTAAAGTAAACCAAAAGTGTTTTTAGGTAAATAGTATAAGGCTTATATAGGTTAGGGTAGTACAATAGAAAAACAAGTCGACAACCAATCACGTCAGAAAAAAGCTGAACGGAGACGAAAAGACATAAAACGCACTCGCAAAATGGTCGCGCGCGAGTCACGTGTTGAGTGCGCGTGTATCACTAGCCTAGTTCGTGTTTCATGCTTGTAATTACAATATGTCTGTGGAAAAAATTTACGCTTTCTCGCGGACAATCTATGCGACCCATGTACTCTTATTGACTAGGGTTTGTCTTTGACTCTTAGTGACTTTGACTTTGACTTTGACTAAGCTTTAAAAATGCATATAAAACAACATGTGTTACATTCTTTCCCCCTTACAGAAAGTTCGTCCCCAAAGTTCGCTTAGCTTACACCCAAACCCAAATGCAACAAAATATTTCGTTACAGCTATCGTACCTTATCAGACCACTCATACTCAATACCACAACTCAAGGCCAACCAAATAGTCATCAACAAACTCAATCAATACCAACGATCTCCTTGCTCATTCTATGATGCAACCAATAATCAACATATAACAACAATTCAAGACAATATCAATAATAACAACAAATGGTCACAAAAGTGCTAGTATCACACCCTAACCTCCTAAAATTAGGTTACGCCCTCGGAACCTCGGTCATAGTACTTGATCAAACAAATGAGGATATCGCTCTCGCATTGGATCTTCAGGCTCCAACGTTGCTTCCTCCACATTGTGCTTTGACCACAACACTTTACCTAACACCATCTCACCACTACGAGTGTTCCTCACCTTCCTATCAAGAATATTTCTAAAACTTTAACTAGACGCATTTAATGCTTTATTAAACTGTAGTAAAATAGTAGTAAAAGGTCAAACCCAAAGGAAGGCGAAAGTAATGCTAATCTAAGCTAAGGCTCTTGCTAAATACTATTAAACCACTAATGACACGTATAAGATTCCTAATGACAATTTACAATTGCTAAATATAAACTACTCACAAATAGTGTATGAACAATGGTTAACAAACATGAGAAACATATATGGAAGAGAAGTTGAGATGTGAAACACTAACTCAAATAAAGATTGCAATTTTAACTAAGTGACAATTTAAATAACAATAAATATGCATGAATTCAAATGATTAAACAAGTTGGCGCCTTTTCTCATCAATACTACTTCTTATGCCTACCGTTCTTAAGTTGACAAACATTTAATAAATCATAAATTCATATCAACAAAGAGTATGAAGATCTTGGCAATTTTTTAAGGCTAGGATGAAATCAACAATGAAAAGAGCATCCAAAGGTAATAACACATACTCTTTTCTACCTACAATTTTATCTCCTTTAACCCAAGTTGATAAATATCAAGCTTGCTTCAATAATCTAAGATAAAACTAAACCGATTATCTATGATTTGCAATAGCCAATCAAATATAATGCAAGGATTATCAAGCCAAACACTTATTCATTCAACATAAAACATTAAGCATAAGAAAACAGTATTAAATACAGAAAGAGGGATTATGAAGCCATACAAATGATAAAAGAAGGTAGCTTTTCCAATATTTCACAAGGTAAGAGAAGTTAGTCTTCTATAATCTTCATACTTACCCAAAATTACAACAAAATTAGTCCTAATACAATACTTAGTAAAAATGTGAGAAATGTCTAGTATGAGATGCTTGGATGATTCAAAATTTCTGAAATCCCCTCATTTTATAATCCTCTACAAAATAGGTCTTTGGAACCTCAACAGAAAAGCCCACAATGCAAGCAAAAGTGATGTAAATAACCCCTCATGTACCAAAAAGGAAGTGGAAACATGTCGCTTCTGCAGTCTTGTGCAGGTGGCGCCACACTGCGCAGGCTGCCCCACCGTGCGCATGCTGCGATTTCGTTGGGTTAGCCCCCTTTTGCTTATCTTCATCCACTCTTATTCTATTAAAGCCTTGACTTCATGTGCATTGAGTTGACGGAATGAGTTTATTTTAGCTCATGAGTTTGGCTTCCATTGACCGAGCCTTGCGTCACGTTTGACCTTTTTTGACTTGTCTTTACTTTCTAGCTTGACCTTGGTTGAGCTTGACTTGAATAGATATTCTTAAACCAAATTACAACACAAGTGACAATAAATATTAAATATAAGACTCGAACAACTAAATTATATCTCGATATGACCCGCAACAAAACATGACCCAATTTAAGAAAATACTATACCAAAGAAGGTTAAATCAAGTTAGCATAAAACGCATGCTAACGACCCATATGTAAATGCTATACTTATGCTAATAAACAAAAATAAACACGACACATTTTGACGTTGTCAGCGACTTCATGCAATGCGACTTGTCTCTTTAGAGGTTATATAGATTGCGAGAGCGATATAGCGCTAGAATCCGTCTCAACCTTTTTATAATCATTTGATGTGTAGTTCTTTTCTACCTTTACAGTAACTGTACCATAAGCATCAGTGGTTGTAATAGCAAGGGACCTTTTTCTTAATGATTACCCGACATTCATAATCGTTTCTTTGTATACAGCGCATCATAATATTTTTCCATCAGCCATAGTCCGTGCCATCGAAGACGACATGATATTTGAGAGATTTGGAGTCCATTGAAGAAAAGAAGAAAAAAGTAAAATAGATAAAACCCAAGACATGAACAAACACTTTGCTGTAAGATAGTTAAGACTATGTTTATCCACAGACTCTATATGAGTCTCAACAACAGTAAAATATTAATATTTTATCTTTAAGACTCAACTCAGACTCTTTTATTTTTACCACATTATTCCACAGACTCACCAAAATCTGAGACTCATACTTACAATAATACATGGGACCCATTTATCCTACTTTCCACACATACATAATATTATTCATGGGTCTCAAGTTGAGTCTTGGTTTTCCAAGACCCAACTTCAGACTTAAGAAAGTTTTTTGCACTTTATCCCAAGTCTGAGGTTCAGACTTGCGAAAATCTCAGCTTGAGACCCAACCTCAGACGTGGATAAACTTCACGAGGTTTTATACGTATTGTCCAGTTTATGGATCCAGGAATTAAGAGACGCGCGGGGGGGGGGGGGGGGGGGGGGGGATGTTAATCAATTACCCTTTCTAAAATCCGACCAACTTATAGCATTCTTAGAATTTTGAAATCGTTTCACACGCGAATTAAATAGTCTTCATGATTGTTCAATAACACTCGTTTGTTGTGCTGATTTGGAATGTTAAGCTAAAAGTGAAATAAGCAAACCAACGAAATAAGCGAAAAAAAGGCACGAATACAAGCATTTTTTTTGTGGTTCGAGCTACTCTTTAAAAGTCTACGTCCACTATCTCTCTTATTAATATTTCCTTTATAACCCAACTCGATTACAAAGAAAATCTCCACATTCAACCTGATCGTGCCACTTGAGTATAAACTCCGTAGCCAAAATCTCTTACTCACAAAACTAAAAATTACAACCCTTTTGTCTCCTTATATAGTTCTCAAGTTGGTAGGATGAAGTACAAAGCGAGATGTATGATTAAGAGCAACTCGAAATGAGTTTCAATAGCACAACTTAAAAGAATTTCACAAAACTGATTCTGGAGAATTCCGTACTACTAAAAGATTAAGCACTAAAAGTTTTCCCGCTCAATATTGTGGACTCTCAACTGGGCCCATTATTTTGGAGAGTTTTCTAATTGCTGAAGTTAGTTGTTGAAAAGTCAGTCAGGGCCCACATATATTGATAATTGCTAAATTATTGCAACTTGCTTGATTGTAATCTTTGCTAAAAACGTGTAAATTTTGTGAAATCAATGCTTTAAATATTGAAACTTCTTGAATTATTATCTTTGTGAATAATACTGTGCACATATTAACACACAAATCTGTGCTAAAGTTTAAAATGTGCTGCAAACTTCATATATTTACACAAATTATAATTATATCCATATTCAATTTTATATATATTAACTTAACTTTTAAAAGTTATAATATCGTAATTAATACTTTTATTTATCACCAAATATCCATCTTGGCATCGTCATCACAAACCTGAAAAAATATTAGGTCACATTATTAATTCATCATGAATTTAAGTTAGTTCTAAATTTATAATAATAATAATAAAAACAACAACAACAACAATAATAATAATAATAATAATAATAATAATAATAATAATAATAATAATAATAATAATAATAATAATCTATAAGGGATATTATTTCCTATTATGTACATATCTCATCATTAATCTACTTGCTATAAGAGATATTATTATCTGTTTCCGTAAATGTATTATACTCTTATTTTCTGTAAGGTATATAAGGGATATTATTAAAGATCGATCTCAATTATATTCCCTAAACCGCAGATTCCCATATTGATCTGTAAGAAATATTATTTTATATTATGTACACACAAGTAAAAGATTGCACAAATTAGACACTAGCAGTATCTACTCTCTTTGCAAGTTTAAAATAAATATGAAATTATTTTCTTTCTAAAATATACATTTATACCTTATTATATATAATTATAATTATTATCATCTTACAATAACTTATGTATTTGTGTCTCATAACAAAAATATTTAATATTATATAGCACAATAACAAAAGGTCAAACATTTTATGCAAACGATATATACGAAAACCCCCTATGTAGATAAAATTCTTGGAAATACCGTGCTTTAACACGGGTTCTATACTAATATAGAGCTTAATTGATTTGCAAAAGCGTTTTTCGCACATTGAGTCAGATGAAATCATGTCATTTGGATTCTTACATAAATATCGATAAAGTAGTTAGGACAATCTCACAAAATAAGTAAAATGATAATAAATTCTTTTCCAGAATATACTATATTTTGCATGTCTTTAATGAAGATAATCTTCTAATTGATTTAATATCTCAAAATAATTTTTCCAATTGAAAAAGAAGATTACTTTAACACAATTCATTCATGATAAAATTATTTTAGGAAATAATTTTCAAATCTTAAGAACTGCTTTGGAATAAATATCTGGCGTTTTGTTTAAAATGAACCTACATGATTTGAAAAGTATTTAAAATCTTTCAAAACACATATAAGGAGTTATGCTCAAGATAACAATCCTTACAAATGTAAAGACAAGACAAACAACTAGAACTAATCATCATTGACTTTTAAGCTCTTTTCAAACTTTTGCAACTTGTAATTACCATGGTCCGTGTCTAACCACACACAAGTCATTCAATAATAATAATAAGAAGCAATGACTTTTAGGGAAGGCATAATGCTACTAATATTTGTAAATCGGTGAATAGTAAACTGTCTCTAAATTTAGTTTGTATTGTTCTTACATTAACAAACACATTAGTAGTATTAGTATTATCATTCTTCTATTTTTAGATCGTAAACAAGATTATGCCACAGAACCGAGTACCAATTCAATATAAAATCATCAAAGATCAAACCAATTATTCGAGCTTACTAATGTCAATTATAGGACATATTCATACTATTTATTAATAGTGTTACACATGCACGAAAAAAGACGTAACTAGAGCTTAAATGCATCGATTCTGCTACGAGGATTGTCGGAGTTTACGGGAATCCTCCTATACTCATCCATGCTGAACTTCTTATAAATTGGAGGCCTATCACTACCAACCAATTCAGTCACTGGTTCAATATCATCAGCATTTCCTGATTTGTAGAACGTAGCCATTGATATCCTTTCTTTTGCCGGATTTGTGATTGCTCTATGGATTACGGTCTTAAACTCCCCGTTTGTCATAACCTACAATGTGTATATTAGCATTAGTAATTTTGCCCAACTATGTTGAAAAAAGAGGGATAAAATATGTAAACAAAATTTAATGAATTAAGTTTGGAAATTTGTTGACCAAAACCGAAGGCCCGGCTCCATCCTGTGGTTGCACGGGGCCTCAGACGCCCCTTGAATTGTGCCTAGATAAAAATAGATTGATTTACCTCGGCTATATCACCAAGAATGACAACAAGGGCTCCTGGAGTGACCGGGACCTTGTACCAAAGACCATCTTTTTGGACTTGGAGACCTTCAACGCCATTCTCCGGCAATAAAATTGTCATAGTGGATCCATCAGTATGAGGTCGGACACCCAGAACACGTTCGGGACAAGGACAAGGAGGATAGTAGTTGAACCATGTGTGTACTGGACCTTGCGTCCCTTGATGCTTTAAGAAGCAATCCTCTTCCAAGTTCAAAGACTTGGCCATGGCCTTGTAAATGCCCTCAGCAATACTTGCTAATTTCTTTGAGTACTCCTCTATTACACCCCTGCCAATCAAAATCTTAAATCAAAAGATTCATTTTAAGACCAATTTGTTAAAAATGAAAAGTTATTAATTACCGAAAATTAAGAGGGTTTTGTGGCCAGAATTCGAAGTTGGGTTGAGGGTGAAGAGTAAGATACAATCTGTCACTCCAATCAATAGTTTGTGCTTTGGCTGTGGCTAATCTACTTGCATATCCTTCTAATGACCCCTCCGCTGCAGCGCACTTTATCTTCTCTTCTAATGGCATCCTGAAAAAACTCTTTGTCACTTGAATCGCCTCTTCTAGCAGCGACGTGCTTATTCCATGATTAACTATCTGCACATTAACACTTTTCACTTGTTTTATGGGGAAAAAATGTCTCATATTACACGCATATTCGATTATTCTCATTTCTGACGGAGAAATATGACCATATGTACGATAAAATGTAACCATTACTTGATAAATACAAAATCATGAAATGGTACTGTCATGAAAGAGACCAACTGAATATTATAATGGAATGAAATACAAGGTCGGAAATGCTTAAGTTTTATGGGCTAATACCAGAAAGCAGCCCCATTGAGAAAGAGCTGAGCGGAACTTGGTAAGCTCAGCATCATTGGAAAGCATGGGTGTGGAGGGAAAAAGTTGAGAGAAATCAATAACAAGATGGTCTCTCCACAAATCAGGGTCATCACTAGCTTCAGACACACTACCAGGGTAGATGTATTTCTCTGGTAATTCTCCTTTTTTCACGACTTCTTGAACTAAAGTTTTCGCAAATTCTGCTGTAGATAACACCATCTTTTTTGGACACACTGTTATTTTTCAGCTATGTGGTAATATGGAGGGAGAGGATATAAGGTGGAGATAACAGGCACGCCTGAATTCTCGTAATATAAGGGTAAGAGCGTTGGGTTCGGGACTCGGGTCGTGCTTACTTGGTGGGTTTGTCATATTATCGGATTAGTTTGAGTTGTTTTGGGTTTCGGGTATTTTTCAAGTATGTTTGTCGGGTCATGCGGGTCAGGTATTTCGGGTCGGGGTCATTTTCGGGTCAATGATTACAAGATAAAAAGGTAAATTTAGTGTTATTACCTATTTTTACTTAAGTTTTGGTAATTGATACTCCCTCCTAGTCGGTCATTTCTTCCATCTTTCCTTATTGGGTAAGTCGGGTTTTCTTCCCTCTTTCCCTTTTTGGATGTGGGGTTGTGTGTTTTGTGTGGTATAAATTCATTTGTATGTGGGGTAGTGTGTTTTGTATGATCCAAATTCATTTCCTTAATTTTTATTTAAAAGGGAAATGGGAAGAAATGAGTGACTAGGAGGGAGTACTTTACTTTAGCGAAATACCAAGTGTGCTTTTTAAATTAGTCATTTTAGATAATTTTTTGTTCGATCTGAAGTTATGTTTTGTCATGTCATATTTGGGTCGGTTGATTTTAGATCGGATCATTCCGAGTCGGGTCAGTTCCGGGTCAACAAAGTTCCATCCGGCCATGTTCGGGCCGGGTCGGTTCGATTCGATTCGGATTTCGTGTGACACCCAGGGGTTGTAGTCCGCGTCAACTACGGGTTTTGGGTCAGCCTTTTCGGGTCGGGTTTGTTTTGCCAGGTTTAGGTATGATTAGACATGTTAAACGAATGGGATGGTCTGTTACATGTTTAATCATTTGGAGTTATATGTGTCGGGTCTAATTCGGGTATGTAAAACACACGTTTATACTGGTCCGGTTTATACAGGTTTCGTTTTGAGTCTGGGTAAGAAACGGGTCAGATTTACGCATTTTTACTGACATTTATGTTCTTTAATTTGAGGTATAAACATATAATTAATCTTAATTTTTATAATTATTGAGTTTCATACAAGATATTAATAAACATAAGCATTATTTGTTTAATATATTTAATATCGCGATGTTAAACGAAAGGTTCGATGGGTCAACTATTACATGTACGTGACAAGCAATGCCTCCAACACTTATTATTTTATCATAATGGGTAATTTACTAAAATCGTTAATTTATAATTTTTCTTTTATTTTTATTGGTTAAAATTTTTTAAACTGTCAATTTGTTATTAATCAACTTTAATTTAGAGTAACAGTAGGTCTTGTTTAAGACAGGTCGGATCTTGCAACGGGTATTTTGTGAGAGGAAATGGGTAGAGGGGACAAGGTGCGCACCCCCCATGTGCTATCCACTCACCCTTGATGGGTATTTTGTAAGAGAATATGGTATCCGTCTTAAGTTTAAGACGGATACCTCCGTCTTAAATAAGAATTTGTGTTAGAGTAAAGTCGTATTATCGTGCCCGTCAAATGGCGTGTTCACCCGGTAATAGTTACCGGGGGCCCACAGACAAGAAGGTAACTCATATACTCCGTAACTTTCATGCCATTATACATGCATTAAGTTTGTAGTGAAGCTGTTGGCAGGTTGTTCACTTCAATCGGGGAATCGACTCCTGCTTATGCATTTTCATTTGGTTCTCTACTTACAAAAGTATTTTTAAAATAATACTGAAAAATAAAGTATCTATCGTTTTGGGTTGAGTTTGAAAATATTTATTCAAATGGTGTTCACCTAAGCTCGGGTTTTCAAAATCTGAAACACGGAACAAACAAACCATTACCAGTGGCATGTGTAAAAAAAATTTATACTATATAGACACGCAATTCCCAATGGCGTGCTTTCTTTTAGTCTATTTTTGTAAGTTTGTATTTTCATACTCACTTTAAACACGCCATTACAGTTTGTTCTGTATCAGGTTTTAAAAATCCGAGCCAACGTGGACACCATTTTGATAAATAATTTCAAACTCAACACAAAACAATAAATACTTTATTCTTACACATTATTTTAAAAATATTTTCTCCATTTACTTGGAAGTTTAAGGAACTAGTTTGGTAACTTTAAGGCCCAAGTACATTTTTACTTATAAAATGTACTCCTTCCTATTCAATGTAAACATCCCTAATTTTCTTTCGGAAAATTCCCACGGTACCCCCTAAGTTTGACATTTTGCCTAAAATGCCCAAATTTTTTACCCGAAAAAACTTTGAGTGGCCATAACCCGGAATTAAAAGCTCTGAAAATTACGATTTCAAGGGTTGTTCATCTTTCCGAGAACTACGATTTGAAAAAAAATTGGCGACAATGAACTGGTGACCAAGAGATATGGCCACTCAAAGTTTGTTCGGCAAAAACAACTTTGATATACAAAAACTCCTAGCTACGGAATCCAAATACGACTAATTTTTTTTTCAACTCGTAGCTCTCGTAAAGATGAACGATTTGAAAAAAAAAAATCCTTTTTTTCCGTGTTTGTAGACCCGGGTTATGGCCACTAAATGTTTTTCGGGTAAAATTTTTGGATATTTCGGGCAAAATGTCAAACTTGGAGGGTACCGTGGGAATTTTCCAATTTTCTTTTTGTTTTATTAAAGTTTTCTTCGCTATTTCCTTTTATAAATGTGGGGTTGTCTGTTTTGAATGATCCATATTCAACACAAAAATTCTCATTGAAGACGGATATAATATGTATTCAGCTGAAAACCTCTCACAAATGGCAAGTGGGAAGACAAGTAGGAGGGCAAATAGGAGAAAAAGTGTGCCTTCTACTTGCCTTCCCAATTGCCCTTTGCGAGAGGTCTTTAGTCCGTCTTCAGCGAGACAGACTGCATATTCAATTGAATGTGGGGTTAAATATTTTGTGTCGTTCAAATTCATTTCCTTAATCCAATAATCCAATTGATAGAGGAAAATAATCAACTTCACTCTACCACTTTCTTTTTTGTACACTATTCACAAGCGATCATATAATTGCAATTTTCTCTCAATATATAAGTAAAAAATATATTCATGTGTGATCTTGTTTGATTCGTCTTTACGAGTACATTATTAATATCTAACTTTTATAATTTTTGCAAACACGTAGCTAACGATATTTACCGTGTAAAACACGTCTCGGCAAATGTGAAAAAGTTTTTTGGTAGAGTGGAGTTGAATGGAGGAAGTATATAGGTAGGGGGGAGTACATAGTATTTAACCTTTAAAAAATAATCATTGTATATTTTAAATTTTTGATACCCATGTACTCGTATATAAAATGTAACACCTGGATTTTAGCATAATGAGTAATTTAATAAGGTTCGTTGATTTTATATTTTTCTTTTATTTTTGTAGGTTAAAATATTTAAAATTGCTAATTTATTATTATTAGCTTTAAATTTATGAGAATTCCATTTTTATTTTATTTAGGCCAAAACTGTTTCCAATTGTCCGATTAGAGTCTATAATTAGATTCTACGCAAAATTTTAGTGAAAAGCGATCCACTTTAGCATTTGGTCCAAGTGATTGATAAGGAGCTCATACCAGGTTTTATATTTATAACACAACCTCCTCAATTCATACCTTCGATCTCATGTTTCAGCAACATTCCCATTTCAAAAACCTTCATTAAATATCTTATCCTTTAAGACCACCGTATCTTGTTCATTTCTTAAGCAAATTCTTTGTTTTTTTCTTCCAAATTTCATCTTTTCTTACTCTCTTTCTTTCCAAGTAAGAAAGTCTCGTCTTTGTTAACTTTCAAACTTTCATCTTTTCCTTAGGGTTAGATTTCGTCTCAAGTTATGATATTTCCTTGGCTAAGAAGAGGCCATGAAAACCAGGATGAAGATTATATCTCGTAGTAGATGTTTTGAAAGCTTAAAAGAGCTAATCAAGGTGATGTAGACGGGGTACTCGATATTTTGTTTGAGTAGTTGTTTGTCTTAAACTAGACATTTGATATGGGAAAGATGATTACTTGATGTTGGTTTTGTCTTAAAAGCATGATTTTTATATGTTGAATGAATTGTGAGTCTTATATATTGATTGATAACTCATGGTTGGATTTTGTTTGATAATAATCTATTGATTTGGGGTTTAATTACATGTTCTTAATCATCCCCATATGTTTTAATTTCATCCTTGAAGCTTGCTTTATGTATCTTATAATGTATATGTGTCTTATAATGTATATATGTGCATTAAGGATGATTGAGTTGATTGGTTCTACAATTTAAATTGTTGAATGAATGTGTCATGTTTCTGTGTGACAACCCTCGCGAATGCGGAAATAAAACATAACAAGCATGTGATTTATATAGCGGAAGATACGGTATTTTTAAAACTTTTCACATGCAAATAGAAAGGTACGAGGAATGTCAATAATTACAAACCAAAGTATAATATACTACAAAGAGACAAAGTCTCTCAAAATGTTATCAAGTAACAAAGTCATTAGCAAACTAGCTAAACAACGTCTAGAGGTGATTCATCCAGGCCAACGCCCGCTAGCTCACACCCAAACCCAAAATACAACAAGCAAAAAGCCATCCAAGCAAGCAACTTGTTCATCCATGAAAAACATGAACGCCATAATCAGTGGGGAGTAACTCCGGGTTCTCCCAGCCATATCACAATAAACGTACATAAACGGAAATACAAAAGTAGAAGCATGCATATATAAATATACGTGTGAAGTAGGAGAAGGATAAATAGGCAATTCAATACATAAGAATATCGATCCATGAAGTAAAAAACCGTAACCATCATATTATAGAAAGACTCAACAAACAAACCATGCCAAGTCATCCAAAGATCACAAATAATCAATCATATAACCATCCATTCAAACGTACAATACGTTGACGACATCTCTTACGGTAAATGACACGCACTAGCACCGTGTACATGCAAGTATGATTAAAAGGGATCCACGGGATAAAACATTGCCCTAAACGCATACACGATTCAATAGATTTCGTATATGTGGACTAATTTCCTCCTGGTAGGACGACGATATAAATATCCGGTCCTAGTCTAAACCTGTCCAGACTCTCTGAATAAACCATTTTCCGATTCGACAAGCGATGACATTTCGCATCCAAGACTCGGTCAATCATAGACGCCGAGTACCCCCAAATTCGGTCAACCTTCACGAAAGAGGCGGAAAAGAGCACAAGCCTCATAACAAGCGGTACGCTACATGCAATGACACCACCTCGCAAGTATACAACATTTGACGGCCGGGTCGATCAACGCAAAGCGTTCGCCTCCCAACAACTTCGTTATATGCCCACTAACACATGCAATTAAGCAGGAAGGACACACTCCCCGTTCCGACATTCCAGCCTTACGAATGTGGAGGTAGCCAAGGGAATCTGATTACAAAGCACATATAAAATTAGTGCTCAAACCGTAACATGTGTAAAAACTGACTCAAAGTGGGACATACCAAAAACCGTCACAAAACATGCGATACAAGCGAATGGAATATTATATATTCAAGACATTAATATTCAAAGTCATTACGTAAATTTATACGATAAACGCACCATCGGAATAATTATAAATGAAAACATAAGTAAGAATTGCAAATAGAATGCTAGCGTGTGCCAGCCGGTCAAGGGGACCGGCAGACGGCTACCCGGCTGGCACCAATATATCATATGAAAACTAACTGAAAATGCAGCGTGTACAAGCCGGTCAAAGGGACCGGCTGCCGGCTACCTGGCTGGGACCAATATTACTTGAGAAAATGAAGACATATTCAGGTGTGTCTCAGCCGGTCGGCTGTCCGGCTGCCGGTCGGCCAGCTGAGACATAAAGCATACTCAAATTTTACATAACACAAATAAATATGCAGCCACTCCCCATCCGGTCAGCTGACCGGCTGCCGGTCGGCCGGCTGGGGTCAATATAGCACGAAAATCACAATGTTCACTAAGGCTCATTATACAACAACATCATCTAACATCATAAATCATCAATTCTCTTTGTCAACTATCATCTAACAACAACTTTCATCAACAACACAATTCCTATGATTACTAATCATATTCTAAATACGATTTCTAACATAGAAAACACATTAAAACACGTAAATGATATCGAGTAACCCTTCACCGTTATCTTTTCGCGTCTTCAATCCTCGCCGAGGTCCTCCTTTACTAAGTAGTAGTCTTTGTCGGGGTCTTGAAGGTCACCACCTACGATTAGATAATAAAAGATGAATATAATGAAAGACGGATAAATTAAAAAGCAAGAAAGACGGCAATTTTATTACCAATTAAGATAGAGGACGATGAGAGGGAAAGATTAAGACGGAAATTAGCGGATTTGAGCAAGTAACGAAGGAGTAGTGACGATTTTGAGATTGAGCAAGTATGGAACTTAGGTTTTGGTGGTTACTTGATGAAGAAGAAGACGAAGTAAGTGGAAAATGAGGAAGTTAGGGTTTGAGGGAGTAAGTGGGAAAATATGGGAAAAAGCCCATAAGCGTCTTAAGACGTAACTTACTCGGAATCTCGCGTAAAGTCCGAAAACGAACTCGGATTTTCTAAAATAGACACGGGAAATTAAATTCTATACTAAATCTAAATTTCGCTGAAAAGTATCCGTATAATATTTTTAAATTACAAATAGGGTACATTTGCGGGTGTTACAATCACCCCACCTTTTAAAAAGTTTCGTTCCCGAAACTTGAGAGTAGAAAACAAAAGTATTAGGGACAAGAATCGGTTTTCAAAATTAATACGAAAACTTTTATAAGAGAAATATTTTTGAAACGTGGTTCATCTCGAAAATGGTTTAAGGATATTTTCACAAGTGCGAAACTTTATTTACGGATCGCAGGAGTGCCCGTCGCGAACGAGTACTCTAGTTATCCAAATCAAATTAATGTCGAAATAGTGAAATCGAAAATTCAAAACAAACGTTAGTAAGTGCAGGACTAGTCACCAGACGTCTGCAATAATAAGTCCAAACATCCAACCAAACGCAAAATCAAGATATAAAAGCAAAAGAAATCTATTTTCTCCAAAAAGAGGGTACAAAATCAATCTTTAGACTCCTTTGAAAAGTTAATTTAGAAACACGATATGGAAATTTGAAGGTTTTCTCAAAGATAAAATCAAAATAAGAAGACATTACACGTACATAGAGCGACTCGCACATCTCACACACAATTTAGGGTAACAAAATATATACAAAACACGCAAAAACGAAACAAATAGAGAACCCTTAGCGATAAGAAGATCGAGATAAAGTCGGCAGGAAGATCTACAAGAATTCGACATCACTAACACTACTAATAAACCAAATCCTCAAGAGAATACAATTTACCCAATTTGCAACTCATCATTTTCAATCATCAGAAGTCCTACAAAAATATTCCATAATAACGAGTTTTCAAGCCAATAACCTAATTATTCAGATCCATTTAGTATCCACTAAAGTCCATCGGCACGGTAGACTCCACAACTAACAATCCACATGAAAGATTCATTACGTACTCTAATCCACAAGGGAAAATCCACAATCCATTATCGGTTATAATGATTCTTTAATACGCCATAACATCCTTAATTCGATCATTACTACGCTCGAAGCCTCAAATATAAATAGTCACATTAGCAAACTATGGTGGTTACTAATCCTCAAGATAAATGGGTTCACCATTCTAACTCTTTAATCCATAACAACTGAGCACTCATTATCCAAAGCTTGCAACGAACATTTCTCAATCTCAAACTATGATTCCTTAAGAATAAAAGAGAATTACTAATTCCAAACCACAAATGACCAATCACTTGGCAATCAAACAACCATTCAAATCATCTAGTTCATCTAAAACTCAAAACAAATCGATTTTCATTTATGACAATACTCCTCAAACTTTGGTTACCGGTTTAATTACCCTAAAGCAAAGTCTCTTTTAGAATCCACCAATTAGAGACATATAATTCCCAAATTATATCCTAAGCAACCGTTATGATACTCAACAACAACGAACTATCATCACGCTCAACTCGATTCCCAAAATAGCACTACAATAGCAAGCTCAATAAATGAAGCCATCAAGAGAGTACAATACCGCCAACAGATTCATCCTAAGGTTTAAATCCCTATCCTATTTATGGTCAAAATCAACACGAAGCTAGCTAACAACCCAATCATCTCACCAGAGGAAAGACAATGACACCATGAAATTGGAAACGATACAAGATTTCGAGGGAAACACGAACGCGATAAGATCGGACAAAAATTAGTGGGACGCTAGAGGTAGGGAGCCAAGAGCTAAAAATTGAATAGATATAGCTATGAAGATAGGTAAGCAAAGGAAAAGATAAGAGAAAACATTTTCCTAGGAATCAGGCTTAGTAGGAACTTGTATGAAAGGAAATGGAAAAGGATTATGGTACAAGTAAAGGTTTAAAGTTTAATCCACAAAATATTGCAACTCAAGCATAGTAACATTCTCTCAACTCCAAAATTTGACACAATTTCAAAGGTTTCGAAACCGAAGCTCTAACAAGGTATTCTTCATACTAATCTCTTTTCAACTCCTAAGACCCATAAGGTAGAACACCGAACAAAACGTCATCATCAACATCTTAAGGCATCACCGTCATAGCCAATCTAAACAAATTCCACTCATGCCATAATCCTTAAGTAACCTGGTTTAATCTATCATGACGACTTACTACCTCAACCAAGTCTCCGATACCATGATATAAGATCATATTTTTAAATCCAAGAATTATAGCCAAGTAATTTTCCACCAAGTATATACCCAAAAGTACACACTAGAAAATCACAAGAAGTCACTTAGTCTCAAGGGCATTTCACAACTCAAGGTATCGTCCAAATATTCTCACTTAGAACAACTAGCCCCAACTTAGGTATGATCCTCAAGACACTCTAATATTACTAAACTCCTAAGTTCAAAAGATTAAATCACTAATGAGTTAAGGAGTTCTAGCCAACTTATTTAAACCTTACACCATCAAATACCATGAACTATTCACACATGAGTCATGGCAAGCATTAAGGATTAAAATCATCGAACTTATCTTACCACCATTCCTCAGAGATACAACCAATCACCACTATAGGGTGAATTTAGATCTACGCCATTTTCCTCAAATCACAAATTCATTCTAACAAACACTAATATTCCACAAAGTATAAAGTTCTTCCGACCAAGTATAATATACCACAAACAAATGGGTATGACATCCATAAAAATGTTACATGAGGAAGTTCAGGGTACTAATGGTAAGATGGAGGAAACTATCAAGAGTAATTTCCAAGAGGCAAACAAGTTGGAAGAGAAAAAAGCACCTAGATAGAAGGAAGAGAGCACGCATGATACATTAAGGACGAGAGAAATCATCGATGAGAAAGAAATACACTTCAATTATGCTTGTCAATCTTCAAATCTTTGGTAGAGGATACTTGTTCTAGGTAACACATGATCCACCTCAAGACGGTAGATACAAACAAACATAACATCACTCAACACAATCAACAAACAAGTTAGAACCTAACAAACATCAAGTACACCAAAGACTACCAACTTAGGTCCTTAAGTCTACCCATCTCTCATTTATTATTTCAAGGTCAAGTAGTTTAAGTTTAGGGTTCACATGTGTGCGTCGGGAGCGTTAAAGCTCTGATTCCAACTGTGACAACCCTCGCCAATGCGGAAATAAAACATAACAAGCATGTGATTTATATAGCGGAAGATACGGTATTTTTAAAACTTTTCACATGCAAATAGAAAGGTACAAGGAATGTCAATAATTACAAACCAAAGTATAATATACTACAAAGAGACAAAGTCTGTCAAAATGTTATCAAGTAACAAAGTCATTAGAAAACTAGCTAAACTACGTCTAGAGGTGATTCATCAAGGCCAACGCCCGCTAGCTCACACCCGAACGCAAAATACCACAAGCAAAAAGCCATCAAAGCAAGCAACCTGTTCATCCATGATAAACATGAAGGCCACAATCAGTGGGGAGTAACTCCGGGTTCTCCCAGCCATATCACAATAAACGTACATAAACGGAAATACAAAAGTAGAAGCATGCATATATAAATATACGTGTGAAGTACGAGAAGGATAAATAGGCAATTCATTATATCGATCCATGAAGTACAAAACCGTAACCATCATATTATAGAAAGACTCGGGGATGACACTCTTAGGCAACCACACGCTCTCACTAGGGCTTGCATCTCACCGTTAGCGGCATAAGTTTGATAAGATTAAGACTCGACAAACAAACCATGCCAAGTCATCCAAAGATCACAAATAATCAATCATATAACCATTCATTCAAACTTACAATACGTTGACGACATCTCTCATGGTAAATGACACGCACTAGCACCGTATACATGCAAGTATGCTTAAAAGGCATCCACGGGATAAAACATTGCCCTGAACGCATACACGATTCAATACATTTCGTATATGTGGACTAATTCCCTCCTGGTAGGACGACGATATAAATATCCGGTCCTAGTCTAAACCTGGCCAGACTCTCGGAATAAACCATTTTCCGATTCGACAAGCGATGACATTTCGCATCCAAGACTCGGTCAATCATAGACGCCGAGTACCCCAAATTCGGTCAACCTTCACGAAAGAGGCGGAAAAGAGCACAAGCCTCATAACAAGCGGTACGCTACATGCAATGACACTACCTCGCAAGTATACAACATTTGACGGCCGGGTAGATCAACGCAAAGCGCTCGCCTCCCAACAACGTCGTCATATGCCTACTAACACATGCAATTAAGCAGTAAGGATACACTCCACGTTCCGACATTCCAACCTTACGAACGTGGAGGTAGCCAAGGGAATGAGAGTACAAAGCACATATAAAATTAGTGCTGAAACCCTAACATGTCTAAAAACCGACTTAAATTGGGACATACCAAAAACCGTCACAAAACATGCGATACAAGCGAATGGAATATCATATATTCAAGACATTAATATTCAAAGTCATTACGTAAATTTATACGATAAACGAACCATCGGAATAATTATAAATGAAAACATAAGTAAGAATTGCAAATAGAATTCCAGCGTGTGCCAGCCGGTCAAGGGGACCACCTGCCGGCTACCCGGCTGGCACCAATATATCATATGAAAACTAACTGAAAATGCAGCGTGTCCCTGCCGGTCAAAGGGACCGGCTACCCGGCTGGGACCAATATTACTTGAGAAAATGAAGACATATTCAGGTGTGTCTCAGCCGACTCAGCCGGTCGGCTGACCGGCTACCGGTCGGCCGACTGAGACATAAAGCATACTCAAATTTTACATAACACAAATAAATATGCAGCCACTCCCCATCCGGTCAGCAGACCGTTGCCGGTCGGCCGGCTGGGGTCAATATAGCACGAAAATCACAATGTTCACTAAGGCTCATTATTCAATAACATCATCTAACATCATAAATCATCAATTCTCTTTATCAACTATCATCTAACAACAACTTTCATCAACAACACAATTCCTATGATTACTAATCATATTCTAAATACGATTTCTAACATAGAAAACATATTAAAACACGTAAATGATATCGAGTAACCATTCACCGTTACCTTTTCGCGTCTCCAATCCTCGTCGAGGTCCTCCTCTACTAAGTAGTAGTCTTTGTCGGGTTCTTGAAGGTCACCACCTACGATTAGATAATAAAAGATGAATATAATTCACTTTAAGAAAGACGGATAAATTAAAAAGCGAGAAAGACGGTAATTTTATTACCAATTAAGATAGAGGACGATGAGAGGGAAAGATTAAGACGGAAATTAGCGGATTTGAGCAAGTAACGAAGGAGTAGTGACGATTTTGAGATTGAGCAAGTATGAAACTTAAGTTTTGGTGGTTACTTGATGAAGAAGAAGAAGAAGTAAGTGGAAAATGAGAAATTTAGGGTTTGAGGGAGTAAGTGGGAAAATATGGGAAAAAGCCCATCAGCGTCTTAAGACGTAACTTACTCGGAATCTCGCGTAAGGTCCGAAAACGAACTCGGATTTTCTAAAATAATCACGGGAAATTAAATTCTATACTAAATCTAAATTTCGCTGAAAAGTATCCGTATAATATTTTTAAATTACAAATAGGGTACATTTGCGGGTGTTACATTCTGTGTCGATGGGATCCACTCGATCGACAAAAAGGTAGGTCGTTCGACTAGAAGGGGTGGTCGATTGACTAAAAAGGTAGGTGGATCGACGTGGCTTAAGTTCAGCAGTGTCTGACTTTCGGAAACCGGCCATATCTCTTCCTTGTTTCTTGCTTGTTTTGGCCATGTGACCTATCGTTGGAACCGTAAGAGCATAAGCTATCAGATCCACTTAATGTTTCTGCATTTTCATGTATAGAACTCCGTTTATATATGTTTAAATTTGACCTTGTGTTAGACAGACTACAAACATGTTCTTTGGGAAATGATTCATGTTTCTTATGGATTATACTTCTTAAACCTTGTCTAATGCTTATATAATATGTGATGAGTCATGTTCAGCTTGGGAACGTCTATATTATGTCTCATTCCATATTTAATGATCGATTTCGATGTTTCACTCTTATGTGTCTTGAATACCTTGAGTAGTCGGTTGAGTCGTGTTTGTTGGATGGAGTTGAACTTTCATTCTCCCTTTGTACCCTTATACTTGTCGGACTTGATGTCGAAGTGATAGGGGTACATTCTTATGTGCTTGTTTCACATGGTAGTATGAATATGACGACGTTGTTG
This sequence comes from Heliosperma pusillum, assembly GCA_022085475.1. Lineage (NCBI taxonomy): Eukaryota > Viridiplantae > Streptophyta > Magnoliopsida > Caryophyllales > Caryophyllaceae > Heliosperma > Heliosperma pusillum. The sequence goes on along the minus strand of JAIUZE010070760.1, from coordinate 17,938 downwards.
GGAGGCGAACGCATGGCGTTGATCGACCCGACCGTCTAATATTGTATTCGTGCGAAGTGGTGTCATTGCATATAGAGTATGCTTGGTTTATATTGACCTCTTCTTCTGTGCTGACAAGCCGAATTTGGATGCTAGAACTCTTCCAGCTCTTTCGTGCCATGAAGTTGAATCCGGGGTACTCGCCTTCCGGTGAGTAGATCAAGTATTCGAAGCGAAATTTTTATTGCATGTCGGATCGAGAAATGTGCATCCCGAGAGTCTGGTCAGGTTTAGACTAGGACCGTATTATATCTTCGTCGTCCTACCAGAAGGATTAGAGTCTAGAGTATGCGAAATATTAATCGCATACGATCTCGGGGAATGTTCATCCCGTAGACATGTTGGTCTTCTTATGCAAACAACAGATACTAGTGCATTTTATTTACCACGAGAGTATGTTTGATTCATATGTTTGATGAGTATGATGATGTGTTGGTTGTGAATGATTTTGAAGCATGATTGGATTGTTTTGATGACATATATCGTATTGATTGTGCCCTCTCTAGCCTCTTCAATTATATGGTTGATAATGGTAAGTTGCAAGTCATTTAGTACCTATATGATTGCCAAGGTGTGTCATGCGCAATGACCGTGGCATTCATTTTTAATCATCGAATTAATGTTATATATGATCCCATGATGTATTAACTTATATTTACTCATATGTTACGGAATCTAAATTAAATTGCTTATGTTGGCATATGTTTGCAACGTTCTTGTTTATGTGTGTTTTGATGTAATATTGCTGGGAGAACTCGGAGTTACTCCTCGTTGGCTGTGACATTCATTTTTAATGAATGAAAAAGTTGCAGGTTAATTTGCATGGGGTTTTACGAGTGAGATAGCGAGCATTGTACTTACGACTAGTCACCCTTAGCGTTGTAGTTTACAGTAGTTTTTAATATTATATTTGTGTATTTGTGTATTTATCAAGAGATCGACATCCTTTGTTTTTATTTAAATTCCCTTTTGTATAAGGATTTTCTTAACTATGTTTTGGTTTTATGATTCAGTGACATTTGCGGTTTTACTTTTACAATTCTTAAAATATCGTATTTCCCGCTGTAATTTATATGTTTACTTTATTGTATTATTATTGCGGGGCGTCGCATAAAACCATTGCATTAATGGAAAAAATAAACAAAAATATTTACTTTATTAGTGCTTAAAATTAAAATATTTATGATTCTTTTCTAAAAACCATTCACAATATGTTATTTTCAACAAAAATAAATATAGAAATATGTATAAAACGTGGTTAAAGAACCGTTTTGGATATCACGCAAAAGTAAATGGGAAAAGAAAACGCAAAAATGGGGATTCTGGATTTACATTAAGAGGGCGAAAAAATGTTATGGGGAGTTAAGGAAGTGATGTTACAAAACGAACTCGAACAACATTCAAAATTTTTAACTAAAAGGCGAGCGCCCCTACTAATTCCCCTAACTCCATCATTTCGTGACTTTTGTTTCTTAAAAAAACTTCATTATTCTGAGGCCTCAATTTGGATTTTAGAACAAGGCCTCGCAAATTGATTAGACGGCCCTGCGTATTTTAGTATAGTTGGTTAGAAACTACATTCTAGCTCGTTTGGAGTCTGGAATTGGATTTTAAGCGAAAATCTAGTGCAAACCGATCGACCTTTGTGTTGGGCCATGTTGAACCTTATTGGGCTTTCCTCTGAGGTTTAAATCTCTTTAACAACTCATCTCCCTCATCCCTACCATCACAATTTCAGAATTCTTTCTGTTCTTCAACGTCAAATAGCCTCCAATAAAACCTCATCTCCATTAAAACTTAAAACTCTCATAAGTTACTAATTCTCCGCCAATTCTCTTGATTCTTGCGCCAATCTCTTCCTCTCCCCGTTTCTTTTGCGATAAGAAAGTTCGACTTTTACTAAATTTCAAAATTCCATCTATTTCTCTGGTTAGAATTCCTCATCTTGTTTGTATTTTTTTAGGTGGTGGTTTAGATGACCCGAACAAGAACTATTATCTTATAGAAGAGGATCTAGAAGTGCTAATAAAGGTAATGTAGACGAGTTACTCAATATTACTTTGTTGGCTTAATTATGTGCCTTGGAGTAGTTTTACATGGGAAATATAGGCTTTTTATGTGTTCTTTTCTTATGAATATGTTTGTATAATGTTGAATGAGTTGTATGTGACTAATATGTTGTTGTGTGTTTTAGATGGTGGATTAAGTGGTTATTGACCAAAAGGATGGTATCTTTATATGTTGATAATGAAATTGGGTAAAGTTGTAGACTTTGGCGCTATTTTGTGTTAAGAATCATTAATTATGTGTGTTTATACAATCTTTATGGTTTATATGTTCATATTCACCATTCTAGTGTTGACTTGATTCTTGTTTGAAGTCTTGAAACCATATAAAGATGTTAACTGTGTCATTGAGTGGATATATGAATGAGATCTGCTAATGTTGTCATTTAATCATGCTTATGCTCATTCCATGTTTCTTATATCCCAAATATGTTAGTCTTATACTTAATGATGAAGTCCCATGTTAGTCTAAGTTATTGTGCCCAATTTTGAAGTTGGAGCAATTTGGGTATAGTTTCAGCTTTGTGTTGGCGATTTTTGTAAACGGCTGTTGTTTGATCATGTCTAATGCGTACATGAGGCTTGGAAATCCTTATTGGGTATTACATGTTTTGCTTGAGTTATTATAATGGGTATTAATACGTTTAAACAAATTACATGTAAGTTGGAATGAAATTTGAAAAAGGAAAAAGAAGTTTGAAAAACGTCTTTACAAAGGGTCGATTTTAAGGGTGTGTTTGGATATCAAAAGTGGAGGGAAAGAGAGGGGAAGGGGAAGGAGGGAAGGGAAAGTCACATAAGGGAAGGGAGAATGGGAGGAAATCATTTTCCCTCCAAATTTTGCCTACGCTGGTGGGAAATAATTTAGCTTGGAGGAGGAAAATGAAGTGATCCATTTTTCTTCCCCTCCAAACCCCTCAACCTCCGTTTTTAGAGGTGATCTCTTATAACCCACTCCCTCATCCCATAGAAAATTCATGCATATTCTTTCAATTCTTGTAATAACACCACTGGGTAGAATGAACATGGCAGCCCAATCAATGTGAAAATTTTTCAGAACAACTTTGATTAGAACTAACCTTCCCGCATAAGATAATTGTTTGACCCCAAGGCTTCTAATTTTGTTGACAATTTTGTCAATCAGAGGATTGCCATCTTGCATATTTAATCTCGTTGTCTTGATAGGAACCCCAAGGTATCTAAAATATAATATTCCTTCTACCAAACCAGATACTTGCATGAAATTTTCCTTCAAATCTTGTTTTGCCCTATTGAAAAAGGCATTAGACTTACCATGACTCATATGAAGTCCGGAACTCTTATAAAAAGTAGAGAATGTTCTGAGAATGATTATTGTGGGCTTTACATCTCCTTTACAAAAGAGAAGTAAATCATCAGTGAACATTAGGTGACTTAATTAGTTTCATGACCTTACAGAGAGGGTGCTATTTGAAATCTGAACTCTCTGTAGTATTGATGAGGGTTTCGTCGTCAAAACAAACATAAAAAATAACCCGATAAAAGTAGTATAAAGGGGTCGAATCCACGAGGATGGAGGGGTCAACTACAAGCTCGATCGCGTCCTATTCTAGCCTAACAAGAGATTGATTGGAAGATTAACTAAAAACTAGTAAAAGCAAGTAATCGCTAAATAACAAGGTAAAGACAATTAAGGGAAAACTAAGGTGAAGGGTTCACCTTAGGGGGATTAATGGGCTAGTCTAGCAATTAGCAAATGGGTAACAAATTCGAGTAGGATTAATTGCTAATGTCTCAACAATTAATAATCATCAACAAAGCTATCGCATTTGTCTCAAATCACCCATATAAACACTAGTCTAATCATCTCTACCACCGTCGCTTAAGAAATAATCAAACCATGCTTGATAAAATGGGCAACTTTCGTTCACACATTTCATCGAACACTTAGTGCGCATATGGGTAATACCCAAATTATTACCACAAATATACTAATTACCCAACTAAATACCCCACATAATCCTCCCTTAGGCTCCCCCTAAACCCTAGAAGGGAACTACTCACTCATTCTAAGGGAAATCAAACAAGTAAAGGGAAAGGATAGTGAAATGAACATAGTGTTAAGGAAGTGAATAATTATAACAATCAAATGATAAACAATAAACTAGAAATGAAATTAAATTGCATAAATAACAAAAAGATGAGAAATTTATACCAACAAGCTTGTATTAGTGAATAGGGAGAATGTCTTCAACCCAAAATCCCCAATACAAACCCAAAACTGAAATAATTCTACTAGGAAAGACTAGATCTAACAACTTGAAATGAGAAATTAAGTTTAATTAGGGAACGATTAGGAGAGTAATTAGTGCTTAATGGGGTTACAAATTATCTAGGGTTTTGTGCTAAGATGTAATGAAAAACTGCTTACAAAATATTAGGGGAAGGGTATTGATAGGTATCTCGAAATTAGGAAAGAAAAAAGAAGAAGAGTCGAAAATGCGGAGTTGTGTTCCTGGCCGGTCGACCGGCCGCCGGTCGTCTGGCCGGCCGGGAGCACATCGGTAGCTTCAAATTTCACGTCTTCAAAATTCTTCTAAGTGTGAAGAATGGGGGTCCTGGCCGGTCGACCGGCCGCCGGCCTCACACCGGCCTGGAGCACATAATACTTCCCAAGCACCTACTGTTGTTGCACTGGCCGGGTAAGCGACCGGCCGCCGGTCGACCGGCCGGCACTACCTGGGCCTTTTCTTCTCATTCTCATCTTCTTTCATTTGTCGGTGAGTGTTCTGAGCCGGTGGGCCGGCCGCCGGTCAGAGGACCGGCCTGCGCCACCTGAAGCTCCTTTCCTCATTCTTCTTCTCATCTTCGAATCCCGACTCATGCAAGACCTTTATGCTCCGATTTCTTCATTTCCGCCTTAATTCCTACAAATTAAGATCGACATTCATAGCACGGGAAATCGGGAAGCAAAATGCAATCAAGGGCACGCAAATCCGTGTAAACGGACCAAAATGGGGACGAAAATGAGGGAAAAATGTGACTAATTAAATGCTTATCAAAATTCCCCACACTTAAGACTTACTCGTCCTCGAGTAAGTAAACAAGATTCGAGACCCATAAGTACCCTTATTCAACACTACACTAATACTAAGGCTACTACCTAAACTACTAATAATATCCGACGGTAGGCAATTAACGGGCCTCCTCCGTCCCTTCAACTCACAACGAGATACTCATGAGGTAGAGTACCTCCTTGCAAGGCAAGTAGGGGCTTGCTCAAAATCGCGACGCATCCAAATGAAAAACACGTAAGAACACGACAAAGATGCATCTAACAAAAGAAAAATCACATGCCTCATCCATGTGACGGAAATATCTAAAAGGAAAACCGTCTAAATAATGCATGATCCTTATAAGCCACTAATATCATAAAGCATGGAAAAATATTCGCCTCCTAGCGGTGCAAGTCTTATGATAATTTTGAACCCCGTCTACTATTTGCTTGGTCAAAAGCGATAAAATGGAAGATGGAAATGAAATCCTCGTGACGTTATTAAGCACAATAGTATATGGAATTCATGTTTCTCAAATAAATGAGACACAAGGGTCGTCCCGTCTCACTATGCAACACAAAGGCGAATGATCCAAGATGGATTAAAGGAAAATGAGATTTGAGTCTAAGTGCTTGCAAAACTTTCATTTCAACACTTTGCTTTCTGTTTTCTTTTTTCTTTCTTTTTGTTTTGCATTTTGGTTTGCAATTTTTGGCATAAAAGCACACGGTTTCCGTCAAGGACATGCGGTCGGAACCAACAATAGGGGTATCCCCACCGTAGTGGCATCGAAAGGGACCCTAGATAAGGGTCCACTAGAATCCTTAGAAGTTCCGTTTTGCATTTCCTCGACGAAAACAAGAAAAGATGATAATTGACTCAATATTTTCAGCTTGTTTGCTTTGTTTCCTTTTTTGAGTAAGAGTGGAAGAACATTGGATCAAGAGTGGTTGCATAGCAAGAATGGTCACCTAAGAATCCTTTCTACCATTGGAATATTCACATCAACTGAGGTTGTCGAGGTGGAATAAGCGCAAACTCGTGACTTGGCATTAGTAGGCGGGTTAAAACTCACTAAAAAAGCACAACCCAGGGCGTCTAAAATTCCACGATTAAGATGAACACTTTATGAATAAAAAAGTAGCAAAAAAAGACTATGCACATTCAACAAGTTTTCCAAAAAGACAATTATTAAAATATTTTTCTAAATGCAACTATACGCCATGATGCAATCTAGCATATATACAACCTAAATGCACATGCTCTAACCGACTATATGACACATAGGCTAATGCTATCTCCTAACAGCACACAAGTGGCACACACGCCAATCAACAAAATTCACACCATCGTCATCAACACATCCCATCCTCAAATAAGAAGAAAAGGAGATAAGGGAGAAGAGAAATAGGAAAGATCTCACCAAAGCGTCTTCGTTTTCCCTTTTTCGTGCCTCTTATAATGTGGGGCGCACCTATGGATAGAGATAGAAAGAAACACATGGCAATATATACAAAATAAAGTATATACAAACTAGTCTAAACATATATTTTTTGGAAAATTTTCAAATTTTTCGATTTTTAGGCATTTTTCAACTTTTTTTTTTCAAAAATCAACGATATATACAAAAGAAATAAAATCCTCCCCACACTTAAGTCTTACTCGTCCCCGAGTAAGTGCCTCAAATATGAAAGGAGGGGAAAAAAGAAAAGGTAAACAAAACAATTTTTTTGGGTTTTTTTTTTTTTTTTGGGAATTCCCTCCCCACACTTAGTATTTACATGGTGTGAGGGGTGAATTCAAAACAAATAACATGTTTTTTGGGTTTTTAAATATTTTGAAAAATAAAAACTTGTTTTTTTTGGGGTTTTTTTATTTTTGAGGAATATTCACAAGATGAACAATATATACAAGAGGGTAAAATTCCTAAAACTAAATGCAAAATGATATAATACAAGGTGCATGCTCTAAGTAAATGCAAGCTAAACTATATGCTAATCTAGAGTCTCGTCGTGGCGGTAAAATGCATAAATGCACGCCCCTCATGGGGGTACCAACCACGGGAAAGTCTAGTGTGCCATATCGGAGTCTCGTCGTGGCGGTAAAATGCATAAATGCACGCCCCTCATGGGGGTACCAACCACGGGAAAGTCTAAAAATGACACCTAAACAAAATGCAACTACGTTATATGGATGCAAGGCTAACATGTGACGATATGTTACAAAATTAAATTCTAATGCAAGCTTAAATGGATGCAACTAAATGGATAACTAAACTAAGATATAATACAAGTATCTAAATGCATGCAAAAATATAAACATGATGAAGATTTGGATTAAAAGGGATCATACTCATGGGTTTCCGGCCTCAGGAGTATCCAGTGAAATCAGAGGATGTAGTATCAAATTGGCCATGACCGGCCTCTGCAAAAGACGCATCTACATCCCTGGCTCCCGAACCAGAGCCGCCACCCTCCACAATCTCGAACCGGGGACCCATCCTGTCAAACCACTCGACATTCTGAGCCGCAGTCTCTGGGTCCACCTCCTCCTCCTCAACTACCGGCTGAGCAAAAACCGGTGCAGAATAATAATCATGCTGAACACTGAAATCCCCAAACACCCTAGAACCCTGGTCATACCCACCCTCGGGCCACATAAAATAGGACGGATGGGGACCAATGGGCTCCCTATACCCCTCCCTACACCAGTTATCGTAAGAAGGGTATTGGCCAAGAGCCAAGTCATAATACATCCTATCCACCCTCTGTGACAAAAGAGCTCTCTCCCTAGCTTCCTCCTCTCGCCACTTAGTTGCCGCCTCTCTTTCCCTAGCCGCCGCCTCTCTATCCGTAGCCGCCGCTTCGGAGGCCAAATTCATATCGGCCATGAACTGAATCAAGGAAGGATCCAAAGGTGGGTAACTAGGAGTGGTGGAAGTGGATGCCTCGGGTTGGGATGAATTAGGCCAAGGACGCCATTGTTGCTGATGGAAAAAGGAGGGGTTCACATAAGGCAAGGTGGTGGGAGTAGGGCCTTGCTGCTCTCTCCTATATGTAGTGACGGGGGCAGTGGGATCTCGCCTAAATGCGGTAATTGGAGCTAGTTGATCATCCGGGTTATCCTCAGGTGGTGGTGGAGGGTTCTCCTCCTCTAGGGGAAGGAGATAGTGCGCACTATCAGGAACCACTTTTATTGCCGCACTATTCGGGAGGGGAATAGAATTAACCCCTCGAATCCTCCAATACATCTTCCCGTCCTCAACTTTCTTCACTACCCACTCAAGCTTCGTAGAAATGTAATCCTCCGTCAACAAGGAACATCCTCCCAAACATCTCAAATTTCGCTCATCTAGAGCATTCTTACAAAGGGCATGGGCAATTTTGGTAACAATACCCCCAATGTGGATACCGGTCGGGCTAAATGGATCATTGGAAATTTTCTGAAAGTGGAGAGCGACATGGTGACCAATGTTGACCCCAAATTTATTTGGCTTTTGGAACAAGTAAGCCGCCAAAATCGAGAGCTCATCGGCCCGAAAATTATGACACTCCTCCCTCCCAAACAAAGACCAACCCATAAAGCGTTGCCAAATCCGAATAGGGGCGTTGTGACAAGCATTAGATGGCTTTTTGGCCCCCTTTTCAACCTCCATCCCCGAGATAGCAGTCCATACATCATTCAAATTAAAGTTTTCAGGGACTTTATAAGACTTGTGAAATTTAACCCCTAAAACCTTGCAAAATTTCTCCAGGGAAAGGGTGAAAGCAGTATTGAGAATTTGGAAGGTGACCGTCTTAAGCATCCCAGTGTTCCGGTCTTTCTCATGACTAAAAGTGCTCAAGAACTCCCAAGTAAGACGAGGGTAAGTACGGAAATGTTGACCGTAAAGTTCCCCCATCCCCAAACCTTTAAAAAGCTTAAGGGTGACCGTATCAAGGCCGAAGTTACGCATACTATTCCGACAAATGAAGCGGGAATGGGGAAGGTTGCGGCGTTTCAGACATTGAAACTTACCTCGCGCAATTTCGCTATTGAAGATGATATCCGGAAAGTCGGCATCCGGACCCATTCCCGCCGTTACTTGTTGGAGCCTAGCCTCCAACTCCGCCTCAAGCTGAGCCCTTGTTCTTTTCCTTGGCGGTTGAGCCATGGTGATTTTTTCGAGTAGTCAATCGAAATAGGGAAAAAAATTAGGGAAAAATTGGGGTTTTTGAGTTGTGGGATGATTTTATGTGATGTAGCGGGTTAATTGATATGTTGAATGTTGGATTCATTGAGTTTTGTGGTGATTTTATTGAGGTTTTTGTGGAGTTTTTGAAGGAAGAAGGAGAAACAAGGGAGAAGAAAACAAGAAGAATGAAAAAGAAAGAAAGCTCACGAGTGAATAAAGGGTCTCGGGTGAGTTCTGGGCCGGTCCAGGCACCGGCCGCCGGTCCACCGGCCTGGACTCCAAGGCAAAATTTTTGATTTTTTGGTTTTTGAGAAATCCTTGTGTTCAGGTGCTCCTGGCCGGTCGTCAGACCGGCCGCCGGTCGTCAGACCGGCCGCCGGTCCACCGGCCAGGAACACAGCTGAAAAAATCAAACTTCAAATATTTCGATTATATGGTGCTCTGGGCCGGTTGTCAGACCGGCCGCCGGTCCACCGGCCTAGAACACAGGCCAAAAATTTGCAAAATCTCAACTTCAATGATAATGTGCTCCAGGCCGGTCGGCACACCGGCCGCCGGTCCACCGGCTTGGAACACCTGCTACTCAATAACGCAATCTTCAAACTCACCTTCTGGAGTGGTCCAGGCCGGTCAGCACACCGGTCGCCGGTCCACCGGCCTGGAACACTTCTCCCTTAATCCCCTTTTCTTCAATTCACAATAAAAATCCCCAAGTCACCAACAATCTCGACCCAACCAACATATTCCCAAAGACACGGTTTTGATCCAAACTCGACTACAAGTGTTTCAAACCTACCTAAAGCTTCTTCCAAAGACGAAATACCCGAGTACACAAAACCAAATCTTTACAACTACTCCTAGTATGCATGCTATATACAAAAAATTGGTGGTTATTGAGGGACTCCACCAAACCTATCAATGCACAAGAACTTACAAACAAGACTCCTCCTCGGGAAGTGGATCCCCAAGGAAAAGTACTTCAACCGTTCCCTTCTCATCTCCATTAAAGTATTTCTTCACTCGATGCCCATTTACCTTGAAATTACCACCTTCTTCACTCCAAAGTTCGAAAGCTCCATGTGGTGATATGTCAATGACTTTGAAAGGACCCGACCATCTCGACCGTAGCTTCCCCGGAAACAACTTGACCCTAGAATTATAGAGTAAGACTTGATCACCCACTTTTACATGTTTATCAACCAATTTGGCGTCATGCCATTTCTTTGTTTGCTCCTTGTAAATCTTTGAGCTCTCGTAGGCATCAAGTCTTAGTTCTTCAAGCTCACTCATTTGGAGAAAACGTAGCTCTCCGGCCATATCAATGTCAAAGTTCATTTCCTTTAAGGCCCACCATGCCTTATGCTCCAACTCGATTGGCAAGTGACAAGCTTTCCCATAGACAAGCTTGTAGGGAGTTGTGCCGAGAGGAGTTTTGAAGGCGGTGCGAAGGGCCCATAGAACATCGGGGAGCTTTTGGGACCAATCCTTTCTACCCTTGCTAGTGGTCTTCTCCAAGATGGCTTTTATTTGACGGTTTGAGACCTCCACTTGCCCACTTGTTTGAGGGTGGTAGGCAAGAGCGGTCTTGTGAGTGACACCATGGGAAGAAAGCAAGATCTTAAAAGTGCTCTTCCTAAAGTGCGAACCTCCGTCACTAATCACCACTCTTGGGGTCCCAAATCTTGGAAAGATGGTGTTTTTGAAGAGCTTGATAACAACTTTAGCATCATTTGTTGGGGTAGCAACGACTTCAATCCACTTGGACACATAGTCCACCGCTACCAAAATGTACTCATTCCCACAAGAGTTGGGAAATGGTCCCATGAAATCAACTCCCCAACAATCAAAAAGCTCAATCTCAAGAATGTTTTGAAGGGGCATCTCATTCCTTTGACTTATATTCCCCGTTCTTTGGCATCGATCACAAGATTTGACAAAGTAGTGGATATCCTTGAACATAGATGGCCAAAAGAAACCACCTTGTAACACCTTTGCAATGGTGCGAGATGTACCAAGGTGGCCCCCATCGGCCGAGTTGTGAATTCTATCGACTATCTCCATGCCTTCTTCTCTAGGAACACATCTTCGAAACATGCCATCACCACACTTGCGAAAAAGATGTGGGTCATTCCAAAAATAGCGTTTTGAGTCATGCTTCAACTTTCTTCTAGCTCTAGCATCCAACTCTTCCGGAATGAACCCGCTCACAATCAAATTTGCCAAGTCCGCAAACCATGGTGATTTACTACCTATCATCATCAAACTATCTTCTCTCAACCACTCATTGATCGGGCCACTCTCATCCTTCAACCCATGATCTTCGATAGTCAATCTAGATAGGTGGTCGGCAACAACATTCTCCGACCCCGCCTTGTCTTTAATTTCCAAGTCAAACTCTTGAAGTAAAAGAACCCACCTCAAGAGCCTTGGCTTTGCATCTTTTTTCACTAACAATTGTCTCAAGGCGGAGTGATCCGAGTATACCACAACCTTAGCACCAACAAAGTATTGCCGGAATTTTTCCACGGCATGAACAATGGCTAGCATTTCTTTTTCCGTCGTAGAGTAGTTGACTTGGGCTTGATCTAGAGTTTTGCTTGTGTAGTAGATTACATGGTGCCTCTTGTCCACAACTTGGCCAAGCACCGCCCCGACCGCATAATCGGAGGCGTCACACATAACTTCGAAGGGAAGGCTCCAAACCGGTGAGCGGATTATGGGAGCCGTCACAAGGGCCTCCTTCAACCTACAAAAATCACTCAAGCAAAATTCATCAAATACAAATGGTGTGTCCTTGAGAAGAAGAGAAGTTAAAGGCTTGGCTATTTTAGAAAGATCTTTGATGAAACGTCGGTAAAAGCCCGCATGGCCTAGAAAGCTTCTCACTCCCTTTACATTTGTAGGGGGTGACAAGTTTTCTATTATCGAAACCTTAGCCATATCAACTTCTATCCCTCTCTTAGACACAATGTGGCCAAGCACAACCCCCTCCTCCACCATAAAGTGGCATTTCTCCCTATTGAGGACGAGGTTGTGCTCCTCACATCTTTGCAAAACATGAGACAAATTCAATAGCCCAAGATCAAATGAGTCTCCATGGACACTAAAGTCGTCCATGAAGACCTCCATACTCTTCTCAAGAAAATCGGCAAAAATTGCCGTCATACATCTTTGGAAAGTCCCCGGAGCATTACAAAGCCCAAAGGGCATCCTACTATAAGCATAAACTCCTATGGGACAAGTGAATGTGGTTTTCTCTTGGTCTTCCGGGTGTATGGGGATTTGGAAAAACCCGGAATAACCATCTAGAAATGAATAGTAAGAATGCCCCGCTAACCTTTCAAGCATTGGGTCAATAAAGGGGATGGGGTAGTGGTCTTTGAGGGTGGCGGCATTTAATTTGCGATAGTCAATGCACATCCGCCACCCGGTCACGGGTCTAGAAGCTAGGAGAGTCCCATCCTCTTGTTCCACCATAGTTACCCCTCCTTTCTTGGGCACTACATGGACGGGACTCACCCAAGAGCTATCGGTTATTTGGTAAATTATCCCGGCCTCTAGCAACTTCATCACCTCATTTTTCACCACTTCCGCCATCTTAGGGTTCAACCTACGTAGCCCATCTACCTTAGGTTTGCTACCCCCCTCCAAGACAATCCTATGCATGCAAAGATTAGGACTTAACCCTTTGATATCATCAATGCTATATCCAAGTGAACCCCTATGAGTTTTCAAGACTTTCAAAAGTTCAAGTTCTTGGCCTTCACTCAAATTAGCATTAATGATAACGGGATAAGTCTCTCCCTCACCTAAAAAAGAGTACTTAAGTGAGGGAGGTAAGGGCTTTAGTTGTACCTTTGGAGGGAGAAGGCCCTCCACCTTCTTCATTAGCTCATCATCTAGCTCGTGGTCATCTCCCATCTCCTCATCATGGAGTGCCACTTGTAGAGCTTCTTCTTCATACTTCTCCTCTTCATGCACCTTCTCAACCACTTCTTCAATGACTTCTACCGAGCATGCTTTGTGAAACATTGGTCCCTTCACTAGATGTGGAAGATTAAATTCAAGGGTTTCGTTTCCCACCCTAAAGGTTAGCCGCCCGTCCCTCACATCAATTAGGACTCCTCCGGTAGCCAAAAAGGGCCTACCAAGGATGATGGGAGTGTGGCTATCCTCCGGGATATCTAGGACAACGAAATCCGTGGGGATCAAAAATTTGCCAACTTTAACGGGTACGTCCTCAAGCACACCCAAAGGTTGCGTAACGGACCTATCCGCTAGTTGTAGAGTCATAGAAGTGTGGGTTAAACTTTCAAGTCCAATTCTTTTAGCAATAGTTAAGGGAATGACACTTACACTTGCACCATTGTCACATAATGCCCTTGAAATCATGACTTCCCCCACAACACAAGGGATAGAGAAACTTCCGGGGTCCCCAAGTTTTTTTGGCATTTTGAAAGAGTTAGGATTAATGAGGAGAGCACTACACTCCGCCTCCATAATCATAACATCTTGGGTACCCAAAGTTCTCTGGTGAGTCAAGATGTCTTTTAGAAATTTTGAGTAAGTGGGCATGTTCAATATAACATCGGTGAAAGGTAAGGTCACTTCAAGTCCCTCAAGCATTTTTCTAAATTGGGTGAACTTGAAGTTTTCCTTAGTTTTCAAAGCTCTAGAGGGGTAGGGGATATCGGAAACAACAAGTGGAGAACTAAAAGATACCTTTGGAATGGGAGTTTTCTTGGTTACCTTAGCTCTTGCTATTGGTTGTACCTCTACTTCTTCATCATCGACATCCTTGTTCATCTCCTCTTCATAAGGCATAATTTCGACATACCCATCTTCTCCCTCTTTGGGTTGATCATCTTCACCCTTGCCATCATCTTTTAACTCCAAGGTGGGAGTCAAAATGGGCTCTTCGAATTCTTCTCCTTCCTCAACATGCTCATCATTTGGAATCTCATCATTCATCATATCCATGTAGGGGTTATCAAGCACTAGTCCACTTCTTAAAGTCACCGCACATGCATAGTGGCTTGATGAAGCATCCTTGGAGCTTTTCCCTTGAGCAAGTAGACCTCCCGGAGGCCTTTGAGGATTGTTCAAAGCTTGAGAAGCTAACCTAGCTTTCAATTCTCCCACCTCCTTTTTGTGAGCATTAGTGACATTTTGCAAAGCCAAGTTGTTTTGGATTTCCATGTTTTTGACTAGTTGCAAAACTTCACTCATTGAAGTTTCATTGTCTTGATGAGGTTGGTTTGTTAAAGGGAGGGCAAATGCATAGTCATTTCGACTACTTGAACCTTGGTTGTTGCTTCTTTGGTTGTTAAAGTTTCCTTGTTGGTTGTTATTGAAATTTCCTTGTTGCCCCCTTGAACCTTGACCATTGAAATTTGACCCTTGGTTGTTGTTGAAATTTGACCCTTGGCCTTGGAAAGATTGATCGGGAACCCCTTGACTTGCTTGATTGTTTTGGTTGCCTTGGTAAAAATTACCTTGGCCTTGGTTGTTGAAGTTTGGATTCCCTTGGTTTTGATTCCAATTTCCTTGACCTTGATTCCAATTACCTTGGTTTTGGAAGTTACCTTGGTTATTGTAACCTTGATCATTGAATTGTTGATTTTGGAATTGGTTTGATCCTTGACCTTGTTGAGAGTTGTTGAATTGATTATTGTAGTTTCCTCTTGAAAATTGACCTCCCCCTCTAGGTTGGGAAAAACCCGGAGGGTTGGAAGGTTGAGCTTGTGTGTGTTGAGGGTTTAACACATTTTGGCTTTTGTAACTCATGTTTGGGTGAAATTTCGAACTTGGATGATAGAAGTTGGAATTTGGGTTGTAAGCTCCTTGGTTTTGGAAAGGAGGCCTTGAGGGCCGTGGGTTGTTGTTGACTCCTTGAAATGCATTCACATGTTGATAATCATTTCCTCCTTCATTGTTATAAGAAACATTATTCCCACAAACTTCAAAGGTGTGTCCATACCCATTGCAAATTTCACAAGTAGGGGTTTGATAAGCTTCCACAATGGGAGGTGCATAAGACCCACTAGCTTCATTCACATGATGGCCTTGACTTTGATTTTGAGCCTTTTGAAGCTCGGCAAAACCCTTAGTAAAAGTTTGTGTGAGCAAATCAATCTTGACATTGGTATCCGCATTTGAAAAGTTCTCACTTGGGTACTTAGAACTCCTCCTCAAGCTATTTCCTCTTGTACTAGTACCATAGCTAGATTCCAATTCAACCATCTTCTTAATCAATGCCGCCCCTTGTTGGTCATTCAAATGATCAAAACTCCCCCCCGCGGAAGCATTCACCATAGCCTTGGTTTGAGGGAGAAGAGTTTGATAGAATGTTTGAGTGACATACCAATCCGCAATTCCATGATGAGGGCAACGGGCAAGTAAATCAATGAATCGATCCCATGCCTCTCCTAAGGACTCTCCATCCTCTTGTTGAAAGGTTGTTATCTCAATTCTTAGCATTGCCGTTTTGGAGGCGGGGTAGTACTTACTTAGAAACTCATTAGCCAAGTCATCCCAAGTAGTGAAAGTGTTTGGAGGATGGTTATTCAACCACCTCTCCGCCCGGTCTTTAAGAGAAAATGGGAACAACATTAGACAAAGGGTTTCCTCGGGCACACCACTCCTCTTCATGATTCCTACCCTACTTTTGAACTTTCTCAAGTGGGCATGAGCATCCTCATCGGGGAGGCCTCCAAAGCTATCCCGCTCAATAGAACTCATTTGAGCCGGGTGAATCTCAAAGTTATTTGGGGCCAAGACACCGAAATTTATTGGGGATTGGGTATCATCGTGGTTGGGACGGTTACGGTCACGTAAAGTCGTCATTTGTGGTTGATTTTGTTGTTGAGGTATTGTAGGTGGTGAATTTGGTGGTGTATTTTGTATTGTATTGTAGAAGGGATTTTGGAATATAGGTTCAATGGTGTTGTTTTGTGGGTGATAGAAGGTAAAGACAATTAAGGGGAAACTAAGGTAAAGGGTTCACCTTAGGGGGATTTATGGGCTAGTCTAGTAATTAGCAAATGGGTAACAAATTCGAGTAGGATTAATTGCTAATGTCTCAACAATTAATAATCATCAACAAAGTCATCGCATTTGTCTCAAATCACCCATATAAACACTTAGTCTAATCATTTCTACCACCGTCGCTTAAGAAATAATCAAACCATACTTGATAAAATGGGCAACTTTCGTTTACACATTTCATCAAACACTTAGTGCGCATATGAGTAATACCCAAATAATTACCACAAATATACTAATTACCCAACTAATTAACCCACATAATCCTCCCTTAGGCTCCTCCTAAACCCTACAGGGAATCTACTCACACATGCTAAGGGAAATCAAACAAGTAAAGGCAAGGAATAGTGAAATAAACATTATGCTATGAGATGAATAATTATAACAATCAAATGATAAACAATAAACTAGAAATGAAAATAAATTGCATAAATAACAAAAAGATGAGAAATTTATACCAACAAGCTTGTATTAGTGAATAGGGAGAATGTGTTCAACCCAAAATCCTCAATACAAACCCAAAACTGAAATAATTCTACTAGGAAAGACTAGATCTACCAACTTGAAATGAGAAATTAAGTTTAATTAGGGAACGATTAAGAGAGTAATTAGTGGCTAATAGAGGTTACAAATTATCTAGGGCTTTGTGCTAAGAGAGTATGAAAAGCTGCTTACAAAATATTAGGGGAAGGGTATATATAGGTATCTCGAAAATTAAGAAAGAAAATAGAAGAAGAGTCGAATTTGCGGTGCTGTGTTCCTGGCCGGTCGACCGGCCGCCGGTCGTCTGGCCGGCTGGGAGCACATCAGTAACTTCAATTTTCACGTCTTCAAAAATCCTCTAAGTGTGAAGAGTGGGGGTCCTGGCCGGTCAACCGGCCGCCGGCCTCACACCGGCCTGGAGCACATAATACTTCCCAAGCACCTACTGTTGTTGCACAGGCCGGGTAGGCGACCGGCCGCCGGTCGACCGGCCGGCACTACCTAGGCCTTTTCTTCTCATTCTTTCTTTTTCCTTCTTTGTGGAGCTGCGGTCTAGGCCGGGTGGCCGGCCTGCACCACCTGGAGCATGCTTTCTTCACTTCTTCATCTCATCTTCGAATCCCGACTCATGCAAGACCTTTATGCTCCGATTTCTTCATTTACGCCTTAATTCCTACAAATTAAGATCGACATTCATAGCACGGGAAATCGGGAAGCAAAATGCAATCAAGGGCACGCAAATCCGTGTAAACGGACCAAAATGGGGACGAAAATGAGAGGAAAAATGTGACTAATTAAATGCTTATCAAGTGCCCAAGAACAAATTACTGTTCAACTGACAGACCAACCCTATACGGTCGAGTAGTCTCTACTCGGCCGAGTAGACCATCCACTCAGTCTAGTAAGCCCGACTCAGCTGAGTGCCAATTACATAGAAATACGGAGTATTACAGTCTTCCCTCCTTAAAAACGAACTTTGTCCTCGAAGTTCACAACTCATACTCATACCACACAAACATTTGTACCAACACCAACATAAGACACAACAATAACAACAATAACTTATAACATATATCATGTGCCAATCACAAACCAAC
>JAIUZE010070759.1:0-87585 GCA_022085475.1 Heliosperma pusillum | reverse complement strand
CGGTTTTAAGTAGTAGCATGATAAGTTGTTATTATTATTATGTTGTATGAATTTTTAACATATTTAGTGTTTTTGACATGTTGGATGAGTTGTTCATAATCATGATTTTTGTATGAATGAAGGTTGAATTGGTTGTTAAAATGGATGGTTGTTAATTAAAACATGTTAGAAATAATTTGGGGTTGTTCTATGGTGGTGGCCGTGTGTGGTGGCCAAGAACCAGACCTGGTTCAGGCCGGTTCAGGCCGGTTCAGGCCCGGTCTGGGTTGGTCCTATGGCCCTTTGGGCTTAGTGTCCGATACTTGATTGTTTTGTTGTTGTTTTGACGGGTTTTTAAATATGTTAAGCATGCGGGAAATATTAGGAAACGATTTTAGAAATCGTTGACCAAAACCGGCCCAACCCAGGCCCGTGGGCCCAGTCCAGGCCCGGTTCAATTTCGGCCCAAACCAAACCGTGAGCCTCATTTGGGCTTGTGACGGTTTTTGAGTTTATTGTTATTATTATATCTTGTTTTGTAATATTTAGCAAGTGGGAAATTTTAATAAGTAAATTATTTAATTAAACGGTTTTTCATAATACTATTATTTCTCACATGTTAGAAATTATAGCATGAGATACGTGGTTGAATTTGATATCTCTTTAATTCCAGCGGGTTTTGGTACGAATTAATAATTCACATGTAGAAATTAGAATAAAATAGGCCATGAAATGAATTGATGTTCTTGGTTCAATCCTAAATGACTACGAATCTGTTTCTAAGCCGTTTTGATGAACCAAACGGGTTTGGTCAAACTAAGATCTAGTCGGCCCCGTTTTGACTGATGACCCGTCGCGGGACTCGAGTCGGGGATTTGTCTTCAAGTAAGGTTATAATTAATGAATGAATGAGCCTTAGTAGATATGAGGCGATATGATATTTGAATGTGATTTATATGCAATTAGTCACATGATAGGAAGTTTTTCCCGTGACTGTTTAATTGTATGATATATGTCGTGTTGACTAAGTACTCATTGAGAATTATGATTATATGGCGTCTTGACCATTCTAATTCTAAATGAGCACCTTGGACCATGACATTGATAGGCCTTACTATCTTTAACGAGTATATGTTCATGGCTTGATAGCTTTTGTGTTCCCGGCTTGGTGGGTTTATATCCAAGCTGGGGCATGGTTGCCTAATTGCTTCCACTTTGGGAATGGAGCCAGCTTAAGTACTAGCCAACTCTGCTTAGGGGGTCGCCTAGTAGAGATTCTCACTGTACCTTTGGTATTGAGACAGGGAATGGGTTAGTTGTTGTCGCTAGGTCTGATCAGTCTAGGACTAGGATGTTTTCCTACCTTGTGGTATAGCCTCGAGTTACAGAAGTCGACTATTGGCCGTACTAAGAACTTATGCCTGTTTCTAGACGTATTGGTCTTTCATGTTTGATGATTCTATGAATCTTAGAAGGTGAGATGCAAGCCGGCTAAGGTTGATAGAGTTTGGATTACCGTTGTTAACTGATTCACATGATAGCTAGTATGATTAGGGTTGAGTGTATCATGGCCATGTTTTAAATGTAACCTCTGAGCTAGAATACCAGCTTCCCTACCTCGTGGTATAGGATTCATACGCTAGGTTATATGTTAGTTATTTGTTTCATAACATGAAAAGCATATCGTATATGTTAAGGTTTTGTATTTTCTATATACATCTCTTTTATGTTATTCATGTTTTATTAAACTCGACATTTCGTGGCTGGGAGAACTCGGAGTTACTCCCCACTGACTGTGGCTTCCGTGTTTATATTAATGCGGTTGGCAGGTTTGTGATGCATACTTGGGTACATTGACGAGCTAGCGAGTGAAGGATTACCTTGGACCTATATTCGGTTCTTAGGATTGTATTATTATTTAATACACTCTTTTATTTCCGTATTTATTAGGGAGATATGTCTCCCGTTTTAGATACTTCTTATGTATAATATTATTTCCTTTTTGTTATGAACCTTTTTATTTAAGACACCTTTGTTATGATGAATATATTTTATGGTAGGTTCCGGTTTTAAAATTTACCGATTTTCACTAAAGTGAACCTATTAAAACGTATTCTCATATTTTATTTATTTAAATTACTTGTTTATCTTTCCGCAAATTCGAGGGTGTCACAACATCCATTTGATGTAGCTCTAAGTCAAAATGAGCTACAAAAGCTAAAATGATCCGTAATGAATCCTTCTTAGAAACTGGAGAGAAGGTTTCATTATAATCAATGCCTTCTTTCTGATTAAAGCCTTTAGCTACCAGTCTGGCTTTATGTCGTTCAATATTACCCAAGGAGTCGCGCTTGGTCTTAAAGACCCACTTGCAGCCGACAGCCTTATGACCTACTGGTAAATTGACCAACTCCCAGACCTCATTCTTAGCCATAGACTCCATCTCTTCTTTCATGGCATTAATCTATTTATCGGAATCATCACAATTCATAGCTTGTGAAAACGTAACCGGATCATTATCAATACTAATGTCAAATTCACATTGTTGTAGATATACATAGTCATTTGAAGTAGTTGGCTTTCTAGGTCTTGTGGACCTTCTTAATACTATTTCAGGGGCTGTATCAACAACTTCAGTGGCAATGTTATCATTCGGAAGTGGAGGGTCATCAACGTTAGGTTCCACAGTATTGACTGGGTCAACATTATCATTATGTGGAACTTCATCAATTGAAATTGGGGGCAAGGCAGCTGGAATTGCCACCCTAACTTCATTGACTATGACATCCCTTACCTGATCACTCCCACTAACTTCGCCATTCTCAAGGAATTTGGCATTTTCGGTTTCCACAATTCTTGTTTTGTGTGTAGGACACTAAAACCTATACCCTTTAGACTTTTCTGGATAGCCGATAAAGAACCCACTAATGGTTCTTTGATCGAGTTTCCTTTCATGTGGATTATAAATGCGTGCCTCTGCTGGGCATCCCCATACATGCAAATGTTGAACACTCGGTTTCCACCCTTTCCACAAATCAAATGGTGTCTTTGAAACTGCCTTACTGGGGACCCGGTTTCCAACATACACAGCAGTCATAAGGGCATGCATCCACAACTTAATAGGTAAGTTGGTATTACTCATCATTGTCCTCACAGCCTCTAATAGGGTTCGATTACGCCTCTCAGCTACACCATTCATCCATGGAGAACCAGGATTTGTGTACTGAGGGACAATACCCAAACTTTCAAGGAGTTTTGCAAAGGGACCAGGCTGTTGTCCTGATTCATCATATTTGCCATAATATTCACCACCTCTATCTGACCTTATGATTTTCACTTTCTTTCCCAATTGCCTTTCCACCTCCTTAATGTAAACATCTAAAGCGTTTACTGATTGAGATTTTTCATGCAAAAGGTAAAGATAACAATAACGTGAATAATCATCGATAAAGGTGATGAAATATTTCTCTCCGCTCATGGAGGGAACATCAAATGGACCACAAATGTCTGTATGTATAATTTTTAATAGAGTAGTGCTTCTTGTGGACCCTTTCTTGGTGTGTTTGGTTTGCTTACCTTTAATTGCATTCCACGCACGTCCCAAAATCCGTAAAATCAAGAGAAGGTAACATATTGTTTTTAACCAATATGTTCATTCTTTCTCTTGAAATATGGGCCAAACGTTTATGCCACAAGAAGGAGGAACTTTCATTATACCTTCCACGTTTCGAACCAACATTATTATGCAGAGAAACATTATGAGAAACACAAAGAGATTCTGAAAACAATTTATCTAAATAAATTCGATACAATCCCTTTTCTAAAATCCCAGAACCAACAAAAATATTGTCTCGATACATATTGAAACAACCTTGTCCAAAACATAATCTAAAACTATTATTATTTAACTTAGAAACTGAAATTAAATTGCGTCCGAAGGAGGGAACATAAAGTGTATCCTCCAAAATCAACTTAAATCCAGTGCTTAATTCCAAGCTAAATCTTCCAATGGCTTCTACTGAGGCTTTTTCTTTATTCCCCATGTATAAGGAGACCTCATTTGGATTAATGGTTCTTGTCGTAAGGAATCCCTGCAAGGAATTCGAAATATGTACATTAGAGCCTATATCTAGCCACCATGTATTAGAAGGAACTTCAACATAATTTGATTCAAAACATACTAAAGCCAAAGACTTACCCTTCTTTTCAAACCAATTCTTACGCTTTATGCAGTCTTGCTGAAAGTGCCCAAGTTTCTTACAGAAAAAGCAACTTTCCTGCTTCTTAATATCCTTCTTTATGCCAGATGCAGACGGTTTATCAGAAGGGCTTGACTTAATGCCCTTTCTGTTTCTAAAATTACCTTTAGATTTCCCGCTTACATGATGCACATGTTGTGCCTGGGGTAAACCACCATTCTTACTTGAGACATCAGCCTCATCTTTCTGTTTGATTCTTGTTGCTTCCTGAACCAGTTTATTGGTCAATTAATTAACACTCCAAATTTCTTTAACGGTGTTGTAATGAAGATGAAAAGCATCAAACTTATCAGGCAGAGAGTTGATTATAAACTGGGTGAGGAACGGATCCTCAATTTTCATGCCCAGTTTTCCCAACTTAGCTGCCAGATTTGTCATGTGCAACACATGTTGCTGCATGGTGGTGACATTCTCATTATACTTAGCAGTGGTAAGTTCAGACATAAGCCTTCTAGCTACCGCTTTATCGGTAGTCTGAAAGCGTTCCTTAATGATTTCCATGTACTTACTGGCTGTAGTACAGCCTGTCTCCGAAATGGAGGACTAAATGTTTGGTGCAGTGGTAAGTCGTAAGAACTTTAAGCAAAGACTGTCACATTTCTTCCACCAGTTATACTCATCAAGTACTTCTTTACTCGCATCAGAAGCTGGTTCAGCAGGAGCTGTTCCATTAAGCACCTGATCAAGTTCAAGAATTATAACTGTAATCACAATCCTGCTCTGATACCACATGTAAACATAAATTATAGGATCTTGATTAAAGCGATAATTACTGACAGGTACTTACGTGACGTAGCCATTAGATCTGATAATAAAATCACTTGAGAAAGATAAAAGATGAACCCTTATTGTTTTGCCTTCTCCTGCCTTCCTTATTCTTTAATTCACTTTCTTTATGTGTGTTTTCTTAATATCAATGAATTAGGTTAAAGCACAAACAGGTGTTGCTTATATAGAGAGGTGGCAGGAGGGGCTTAATAAGATAAGTGGGCCAGATATATTAATGGCCTGTAAACATTAACCGTAATCCACTTAATCTATTACTCCTACTAAAAACCCGGAACATTATATTTAACCGTTATTAATCAAGGTGACTGACATCGATAACTAGGTCCACATAACATATAATTAAATAATAATTCTTACAATACACACTTAATATTATTGATCAATTACATCAACATTCAAGCTTTTGAAATCTGACATGATTTTTTTTATTTGAGTGCAGCTTGATTGATTCCAAGCAAATTTCTTAATCTGAAATTGGTGCACCATCTTATCAAAGCATACCAACTTGAGGAGTTTGTTCTTTCCCTTTTTGTAGAGGTTAGACACATAGTATCTCCTCGTATTTTCTTGTATTTTCTTTCCTCGTATACGTTGGTTTCTGCAGACTTTATAGGGTTCTTCCGGATCAATTTGGTGCATGTATCAGTGAGACCATCATCCAGTACAATTCATCCGTCAACCACTACAAATTGATTATTTCAAACAAATTGACTTTCCCTTGAAGTATATTTTATTATGCGACCGCTCCATACATCTTGATATTCGAGACAAGTTATTTTGATCTTCACCCGAGTTGTCAGGGTGAACCCGTTTGGGTCATCGCGACTCTCTTTTGAGCTTGTTAGGGTGAACCCGTTCTGGTCATCGCGACACTCCTTTGAAGTTGTTAGGGTGAACCCGTTCTGGTCATCGCGACACTTGTTTGAGGTTGTTAGGGTGAACCCGTTCTGGTCATCGCGACACTCTTTTGAGGTTGTTAGGGTGAACCCGTTCTGGTCATCGCGACATTCCTTTGAGGTGTTAGGGTGAACCCGTTCTGATCATCGCGACACTCCTTTGAGGGTGTTAGGGTGAACCCGTTCCGGTCAGCGCGACACTCCTTTGAGGTTAACAGGGTGAACCCGTTCCGGTCATCGTGACACTCCTTTGAGGGTGTTAGGGTGAACCCGTTCGGTCATCGCGACACTCCTTTAAGGTTGTCAGGGTGAACCTGTTCCGTTCATCGCGACACTCCTTTGAGGCATCAAGCAATGAACCTGACATGTCAACTCTTGAAGACCTATCCTTCTACTAGACTCACATCCGTTTCTTAATTTTTTCAAAGAAGCACGACAAGTAGACGCGCTACATGACGAGATGTTTTTATATGTACATAAGTTCTATTCTCATATAACTCTTATTTACTTGTACTTGTCAATTTTCTTTGCAGGACCGCAATGGTGCACTTGAAGTAATTTAAAAAAGACAAAGACATTTATTTGTCTGTAGTTGATCACAAGGACCAGGATGCCGCGTCTGGAACTTACTTCCTCACAAGTCAGTCACTACGTTTGTTGAGTGGTGGAGCAGCCTCTATGACTAGAAATTCCTTTCTATCTGACATGTCCATGAAGCTTGACCCTTCATTATCAGATACTTCGTCTCGTCACCTTCTAAAGAACAATCTCATAGTGAAGCCTGGTACAAATTCTACTTACCCATTACTTGGACGCAGAATCATTTCAGGAAAAACGAGATGGGGATCCTACAACTTAAGAATTTATGGCGTTTCAATCTATCTCCACAAATATTGGGAATGGACTGAGGATATACTTGCTCGCTTCAAAGACATCCTTTCGGCTGCTTCTATTCGCTCAGGGATTCATGCCTCCCTATATTCTTATGATAAAGACATACACATCTTGCGTGCCTTTTTCGAAGGATGGTGTTCTGATACAAATACTCTTCACACCGTGGCAGGCGAATTTTCTATCTCTTTGTGGGACCTAAAAAACTGGGAGGTCTCCCTGTCGTGGGGGAGATTTATGATGAGACAGTGTCTCGGCTTAGCCATCTAAAGGCAACAGATGCAAAAAACAACTTTATCATTCCTGATACATGCAAGTTCTTGTTATCTGCATTTCACCATCTTGCCAAGAGATCAAAAGAAAAGGGAGAGGTCCCTGCCCAATACTGGATTGACTTATGGTGTAAAAGACGAGATGCCTATCGTGTTCCTATTAAAGGGCGAAGGACAAAGAATCCTTCTGTAAAAACCCAAGACCCAAGCGGCGAGATTTCTTCTCGACCATCTGATGAATGGACAGATGAGGAACATGCCTTGTTTCAAGAATTCGGTTGTGACGATTCCAGAAGTACTAAGGTTTACCTAGCTGCACATATATCATGTTGGCTATGTGTATTTGTTTTTCCGGAAGATAACGACAGATTGATTAGGCCTGCTAGATTTGAGATTGCGAGTATGATGGCAGAAGGTCAAATTTTTAGTCTAGCTATTTCCGTATTAGCCAACATTTACAGGGGCTTGAATAGGCTAGTTACTTCCTCGAAGCCTGGATATTATAGGTCATTCTTTCCAGCGCATTACTTGTATGGTTGGCTGGCGCATTACTTCGGCACCCATCATGCTGTGAACCCACCACCTCAAGGTCCCTATATGACTATATTTTCTGGCGCCGTAGGAGCGAAGATTGGAAATCCTCATGAGGCTCGACAGCTTATACATGAGGGGGGAAACATTGATGCCAAACATTTCATGTTAAACAAACGTAAGGCTGATGTCCTGCTTGACAATAGTAACCTTGATGATCAAGACCTTGACTATGTTACATCCCTTCGTACCTCATATTTGTGCCTGCGACTGAATAGTGAATTTCATCTTGAGCCATATAATCCTCATCGATTTAGTAGACAATTTGGCTTTTGTCAAGACATTCCTGGTGTACTGAGTCGTAGTTATGAAAAGCCTGAAGTTACATGCTACGAAGCATTGAAGTATTGGCAACTATTATGTTTCTCCGGTAGTATGTCTCGTGTCTGCCTTCCCAGTCCTTCATTCAGGTGGCCCGAGAAGGTCACTTCTGGTTTCACTAAATGGTGGAAAGATTTACTGCCAAGTGAACTGAGAGAGAATGTTGAGATCCTTATTCATAGCACTGAGAGTGATCCTCATAAGTCAAAGAAACGTGATCATCATGGAGATGCAAAAAAGCAACCTCGAGAGCAAGTAGCTTCACTGAAGTCCAAAGTTATTCCGGAGGCAAAAGAACATGTTGAACATAGCTCTCATAATGATGCAGAATCTGAGGTCGATCCCAAGCATGATCGACGAGGCAAGAGAAAAAAGAAAGCACATGTCGTA
Source organism: Heliosperma pusillum (assembly GCA_022085475.1). Lineage (NCBI taxonomy): Eukaryota > Viridiplantae > Streptophyta > Magnoliopsida > Caryophyllales > Caryophyllaceae > Heliosperma > Heliosperma pusillum. Next base: position 79,197 of record JAIUZE010070759.1, on the reverse strand, counting down.
GACATGAATGACATTGAAGTGATATTCGATGGGATATCTAGTGCCTCACACATACCTTCTCAAGCATTGGTATTTTTTTTTTTTTTTTTTTTTTTTTACTAATCGAGTTGCATATTTGACAGGAGGGTGACTTAGTTCAAGAAATAGGAGCATTAGCCGCAGACGATTACTATCTTGAATTAAATTCAGATCCATTTGTTCGAGACTCCATGTTGAAAGAGGTTTCTCGAAAAGGAAAGGAGCTTTCCAAACTTGAGAAAACATTTTCATCAGATAATGTTCGCAAGTCTGGCTCACATGGTATTCATACAGGGAGTTCTCTTGAGAGTAATAGTGAAGCTACGGTGCGTATGCCTATCCCTATTATCATGGCTTCTCCTTGTAATCCAAGGACGGGATTGAACTCGTCAAAGTTAGTGAATTATCCTAAACCTTCTGAAGTTTCATTTCGACCACCTCCATTATATCAAGGGATTTTCAAACAGGCCTTGCAAGATGTATCCAACTTGTTTGTGACAAAACTGAAGAACGCTGATTTTGAAGAAGTTGATGCAGTGGCAGCAAAGGCTAAAGGAAGTAATGAGAGCATACGACAGCTTAAAGGCGATCCTACACAGTTAGTAGCACAAGTCGACTCTTATGTGGGTGCTGTGAACGCTTACCTTGCACTTCAGAGGCAGGCGGATAAGCGTCATCGCCCTGAGTCCTTGGAGAGAGACAAGCTCTTGCAACATCAAAAGCTTGAGGAAGCGAAGGTACATCATAGTAAGGCTCAAGAGGACCTTGCAGCGGAGTCTTTACTATTGTTAGACATTAAGAGCAAGATAACTAGCCTTGCAGCTGAGTTGAAGCAGGCACAGGATATGGAAATCGAGCTACAGAGAAGTGTAGAACCTAAAGCTGGATCCTTGACTGAATTTCAGACACAAGTTGAGAATACGGAGAAGACTTTGGAAGACCTTGAAGCTACTCCTGTTTTAAGTGTTGAAGAAGAGGCTCTAATCCAAGAACAAAGAGAGCACCTTGAACAAATGCGTGACTCGGTCCACTTTGATCCATAAACACTTAGATTTACATAACTTAACTATGTAACTTTATTAGTATTTATATAATACCAACTAGTGTGTAAGCGTTTTATTTCAAAACAAGTTTGACATTCTTTTTTTTTTTGAAGTAATAAAACTTTTCTTGGATCTATGGTCTCCGTGTTTGTCAAGTATTTGTTACTCGTTATTTGATTTAGCCGTTCACAGTTTAAACGTTTGCGGGCCATGAGCATTTTGTTATTGTGTGTTTTTTTTTTGTGGTGTAGCTGTATTTGAACAAAGTATTTGCTTAAATTGCCTACGTACTTGCAAAGGTGCCAAGGGCAACAACTTGCGAGATCAAGCCAACGTAGTTCAGAGAAGAGGTTTGGTGTTTGTTTGATAGTATGGCTGCACTTGAGCTACATGTTCACCCAAGTTGCCTACGTACCTGTAAAGCACGAAATATACTTCACAGGATCAAGCCGACGTAGTTCATAAAATATGGAAGGGTTATTTTTTTGTGAGGGTTGTTCTTTTGTTGTTTTTTTTTGTTTTTTTTTTGTTGTTTTTTGTTGTTTTTTTTTTTTTGTTTTTTTTGTTGTTTTTTTTTTTTTGTGCAGTTTGAACTCTTGCTTAGGAGATGGATTGCAGTTTACGCTCTTGCTTAGGAGCAAGATTGTTGAGGTTCAAGAGTAGTAGCGTTTCAAAAACTTCCCATTGATTGGGCCTACATGCACGCCATCTTCATCTACGATTTTGTAGGCACCATTTGTGTAGACCTCCTTCACCACATAAGGGTCATCCCACTTAGAGGTGAATTTACCAACAGGCTTGCGAGAGGTGATGATTGGCCTTCGCACTGCAAGTACCAGATCTCCTGCTTGGAAAGAACGAGGGCGCACCTTTTTGTTAAATGTGCGTGTCAACCTTGCTTGATAGCATTGGAGCTTTTGTTGGGCCTCTAGTCTTTTTTCATCGAGAGCCTCTAACTCTGCCAATCACAACTTATCATTTTCATCTTCTGTGACGCCCTCCTGAATTGCGATGCGTAAGGATGGGATCTGCAACTCTAATGGCAACACAGCTTCCACTCCATACAACAAAGCATACGGGGTTGCTTGAGTAGGCGTTTTGTAAGTGGTATGATATGCCCACAATGCCTCACCAATTCTTTCATGCCAGTCCCGTTGACTTTGCTACTACTTTTCTCAACAAGTTGCAGAGTGTCTTATTGAAAGATTCAGCCAAACCATTTGCAGGAGCGTTGTACATTGATGACTTGTACTGCCTGAACTTGAACTTTTCTGCCAGACTTGTCATCAAATGATTGAAGAATTTCTTTCCATTATCAGTTATAATTCGTTGAGGTACACCATACCTGTAAATGATCTGGGTTCGAATGAACTCCACAACATTTTCCCTTTTGACTTCCCGTAGTGTGATGGCTTCTGCCCATTTTGAGAAGTAGTCACTTCGGGCGAGAATGTACCCGTGCCCATTTGAGGCCCTCAGAATCAGTGGTCCTACAACATCTAAACCCCAAGCTTCAAAGGGCCATGAAGAAACAGTGGGGTGTAATGGCTCTGGTGGTTGGTGTATGAAGTTTGCGTAGAATTGACAAGGTTCGCACTTTTTTGCGAAGTCCATACAATCTTGCACCATGGTTGGCCAGTAATACCCCATTCTTTTTACTCGATCATGAAGTTTAGGCCCAGACTGATGCGCACCACAAATGCCAGAGTGAGCTTCATGCATTGTTTCACTAGCTTCATCTTTACTTAAACACCTCAACCATTGTCCTAAGAAAGAACGTCTGTAGAGGGCGCCTTTCTAGTGAAGAAACTTTGGAGCGCGTCGACGTATCTCAACCTTGTGTCTAGGATCATCATGTAGCTTTTGGTGGTCCAAGAAGTCAATGATAGGTTGACGCCAGTCATCTTCATCAGCTGTGTAGACGCATATCATGTTTGTTGCATCTACATTTTCTGCTTCTTCAAGCAATGACACTGCCCAACGATTGCAAACTGGAACTTGCATGGACTCTTCTGCCCCCAGTGCCAAAGTGGCTGCAAGGTTAGCAAGCGCGTCAGCCAACTTATTGGCACTCCTCAGTACATGACCAATATTGATGGTGTCAAGTTGATTAAGCAATTGTAACGCCTGTCGATGGTAGGGAATCAAATCCTCTTTTTTTACTTCATATTCATCAAGGACTTGGTTTATCACCAGTTGTGAGTCCCCATATATGTCCATATCCCTAACACCTATTTCGATTGCCATTTGAAGCGCAAGTATGAGAGCTTGGTATTCTGCCATGTTATTTGAACACAACTGAGTAAGTGTGAATGAGTATGGCATGACATGATTTTGTGGTGATATGAATACAACTCCAGCTCCGGCTCCATCCCGCCTTGCAGCACCATTGAAATACATCTGCCAATGAGGTAGAACGTCTACATAGAATATTTCTTCACCTGGTAGATCATCTGAAAGTTCCCATTCTGCTGGGACTGGATGATCAGCAAAGAAGTCGGCAATGGCTTGACCCTTCATAGCCTTTTGAGGTACGAACACTAAGGGATCAGCTTTTGAGACTACATGTATAGTATGTGCTTGCATGTAGTGTCTCAACTTGTGGATGACAAAGACCAATGCAAGACATATTTTCTCAATTGGAGAGTAATTCAACTCAGCTCCAACCAAGGTACGACTCAAGTAATAGAGCGCCCTCTCCTTGCAATCTTTGATTTCTTGGGCACACATTGCCCCCAGAGAGCGTTCTTGTGCGGCAATATATAAGACAAGTGGCTTTCGTGGAATTGGTGCCCCTAACACAGGTGCGCTGGCCAAGTACTTCTTTATCCTGTCAAAAGCACTTTTGCATTTTTCATCCCATTGAAATATAGCATCCTTTTTCATGAGATGACTGAATGGTTGGCAACGTCCAGCTAGGTTTGAGATGAACCTACGAATGTATGCTAGACGTCCTTGCAATCCGCGCAGCTTCTTCAATGTCTTTGGTTCTAGCATTTCATTGATAACTTTTAATTTTGTTTGGTCAATTTCAATGCCTCTATGTGTGACCACAAACCCTAAGAACTTCGCAGATGTGACGCCGAACGCACACTTGAGTGGATTCATCTTAAGTTGACATTTTCTATGTCTTTCAAAGATGGTTCGAAGGTTTTTCACATGGTCTTCTCTTTTCTTTGATTTGACCACAACATCGTCAACATAACATTCTATTGTTTTATGCAGCATGTCATTGAAGATCTTCTGCATTGCTCGTTGGTATGTGGCGCCAACATTCTTTAATCCAAACGGCATAACCGTGTAGCAGAAGATACCTGTTGGGGTTCGAAAGGCTGTTGCTTCTTGATCTTCAGGTGCCATATGTATTTGATTGTAACCAGCAGTACAATCCATGAAGGAAAGTGCTTCGTGACATGTGGTTGCGTCAATCATCAACTCTGTAACTGGCAAAGGAAAGTCGTCTTTAGGGCACGCATTATTAAGGTCTCTGAAGTCGACGCATATGCGTAGTTGTCCATTCTTCTTCCTGAATGGGACAATGTTTGCAATCCAGGTAGGATATTTGACTTCACGGATAAAACCTGCCTCTATGAGTTTGTTAACTTCCTTTTCGATTTCAGGTACGAGCTTTGGCCTGAAGCGACGTTGAGATTGCTTCTTGGGACTAATGCTTTTTTTGATTGCGAGGCGATGGACTGCAATTTTTGGACTGAGTCCAGGCATTTCTTTGTAGCTCCAGGCAAATACGTCTTTGTATTCAACCAATAACTTGTAATACTCTTCTTCTTCCTTCTTAGTCAGTAGAGCACTAACATAAACTGGCCGAGGTTCTTCAAGAGTTCCCAAGTTGAGTTCTCTTAATTCATCCACAGTCGATTGCCCCCCATCTTCAAGGGTTTCAGGGGCCTCGTCAGCCTCAACATATTCACTGTCATCAAATATCTCTTCTACCGTTATGTGGTATGACGACGTCACAATTTCCGAGTCTTTCGACTTCTTTGTGTTAGATGAGCTTGAAGACGAAGAAACAGGTTCTTTAACATCTTTTTGTTCGCCAGTGAGAACTATTATGCCCCTTCTTGCTTTTAGTGGTTCATGTTGGATGATATCCACAACTTGTAAACGCTTCATACGAGAGGGCACTGCGCTTCTGAGATCATCACTTAGTCTTACTTCTTCTTCATTTGTTTCAAAAGAAGTCGAGAGAGAAGGGCTTTCACCACCATCTTTTTTGTTGGCCCTTTGGCGATTGAAGACTGTGTTTGAAGGACGTCCTAAACGATCACGTATTGTACCCTTCTCTTCGTTTGCAGCGAAGAGTTTGATGATTCAGTTCCACTCACACCCTGATTTCCAAGCCTAGCGAAAACAGAAGTGGATTTGATTGAAGGACTTGGTCTTCCCAACCTTGTGAACGCAGAAGGACGAGCTTTTTCTGCAGGTGGACTTATTCGATCGAAGACTGAAGATTGATTCACCTTTTCTTCTCCTTCATCTTCTTCGACCTCTTCTACTGTGATGTGCTGAGAAGAGGCAGTAGTCCCTTTTCTACGAGCGCCAATCTTCACGGGTGCTTCAGAAGATTTATATCCGAGCCCAGCCTTTGTCGCTATGAATCTTCCCTCTTGTTTGAATAACTCATGCTGCGCTTTATTAAGACCATACGGCTCTACTTCTATAACCTTGCCGAGAGGAGTTGGTTTTGTAAAGTCGTACCCAGCCTTCGCTAATAGCTTGTAAGCATTAGAATCAAATGCTCCCTTGCTTTTCTCTTCTGAGGACTTGCCAGATGAACATACGAAGCCGCTTGGAGGAGGTTTCACGATCTTTGTTTGAGATGAACTTGGAAGAAGTGTGATGATTTTGGCCACCCATTCTTGTTTAACCACATTACTTGTCTTTTTATCTTTAAACTCTGTCTTTGATGTTGGACACTCTGCAAAAGGACTCTCCCCATCTTTGCGGCAAGACTTTGGGATGTAACGCAGTACTGGTGGTGTACTCTTCTATGGTAACTCTTGTTTTTTAAGTGACACAACATGAGGGGTAGTTGTTTTGCTAGCTGTGTTAACTTTTGGCTCAACATTATTTTCTTTTGCAGGATTTAAAGCTGCATCTTCTTTGATAATGTTCTTTTTTAACTTACCTCCTTTTCCAGTTGAGGAGATGGTGGTTGGCATGAACTCGCTAGGCGCACCATGCTCGTCAAAAAATTTTGCATCTGCGAAGAATGCGTCAACCTTGGAGAAAGGTTTGGAATCTCCGTCTATTTTTCTCTCACCACCACGATAATATTTCAAACATTGGTGGAGAGTTGAGGCAACAACCCCATTTTCATGTTTCCAAGGCCGCCCAAGTAGCAACTTAAATGATGTCATAGCCTCAATAACATGGAAGAGTGTTTCAGAAGAAACATCACCCATGCTTAGATTTACTCGGATCATACCAATCGCCTTTTCTCCATTCAAGTTGAAGCCATGAATGACTGTTCGACTGCTGGAGAGTTCTTCCGTCGTGATCCCCAATTCCTTCATTGTGGCTTTTGGCATGAGATTGACTCCTGAACCTCTATCTATCAAGATACGATTGACTTTGTGTCCCCGAATGTACCCTGACACATAAGTGAGGCTTGGACCCAAGAAGCAAATCCTCATCTGAGAAGCTCAAGACCGCGTTGCATGAGACACATCCAGCCAAAAGTTTGACTAGCTCAACCTTATCTTTCATCTTGTCTGCATACAATTCTGGTTTCTCCAACCCTTGAAGTATCAACTGACGCTTCTCTTTGGGTAGATGAAAAATTTCTTTCCACCCCATGTTTGAAGGAAGGGCGTCAAGAGCTGCTGCTACTTCATTGTCCTTTTGAAGATGAGATTGTTGTGACGATGGCACATCATCTGTATCTGCCTCCTTTGTTTTTCCTTCATTATCACCATCTTCAGTAGTTGAGATGGTGCACACGGTAACGTTTTTTAAGAAATTATGCGGGAAGAACTCTTCTGGAGTAACTGGACTCGATGGTTCTTGCTCTAGCAGATCGATAGGCATGACATGTGGTTTGATTATTGCTTTAGATTTCTTTTTCCCTTTGGATTTGCGAGGCTTTGTCTTCTTTGATTGCCTTTTTCGGCGATGGATAGGTTGCGCTGCTTGCTTTGTTTGTTTCCTTGGCTTCTTGCGCGTCACCATGGTCCATCCTTTACCATCATCATCTTCATCCTTCCTATCCTCTTTCCTATCTTGAGTACTTAAGTTTGCTTTTAGTGGCGATGGAGGTTGTGATGATAATGACATGTTAACCCATAATTCCACAGGCTCCAGGCTTCCAAACTGCAACATACGCACGTACCACCCCTGATTCACAGTTGGCTCCTCAGGTTGGTCCAAGGTTGTAGTAGTTTGATTTGCAGCTACTGTTTCATCTAAGTCAAGGATGATCTTCCCATCTCTAGAGCGCTACATGATCTACTCCTTTAGCGTTATACATTTTTAAATAGGATGACTCACAAGTCTGTGGTAGCGACAATAGTTAGGGTTGCTTGTCTTGTTAGCTTGCTCGGGTCTCTTGGACTCTGGCAGTTGCAAAACCTTTTTCTCTAGGAGATCATCCAGCATCCCTGACAAGTCTGAGTCAGGAAATGGATACTTCTTTGCTTGCAACTCCTTTAGGGTAGGCTTGTCCCGTTGGTAGTTGTAAGAGAACGACTCCTTCTTCTTTTCGTACTTGGGCTTTGATGAAATTTTGACAGGCGCGCTGCTCTCAACAACCATTGCCTCTTTCGTTGTTGACTTGGAGCCCTTATCAAACTTTTTGAACTCCTTCTTTTCAGTTGGTTCCTTGGAAAACGTCGATCGAGCTTTCCCACGCCCTTTGACTGTGATTTCCATGTCATGGGCGCGAGCTGCCAATTCTTGAAAGCTTCTTGGTTTGATCCCTTTCAAGATGTAGAGAAGGTCCCAATTCATGCCGTTGATACACATTTTAACAGCTGACGTCTCACTTAAGCGATCTTTGCACTCCAGACTTAGCGCGCGCCATCTGTTGATGTAGTCGACGACAGGTTTGTCTTCCCACTGAGTTGTGTTTGTCAACTCACTCATACTGACGATGCGTCTGGTACTGTAGAATCTATTAAGGAATTCATCTTCCATGCGACCCCAACCGTCAATTAACTTAGAGTCCAGATCCGTGTACCAGTCGAACGCGATCCCTTTAAGTGAACGCACAAACTGTTTCACTAGACGATCACCCTCAGTCCCAGCATTGTTACATGTCTCGACGAAGTGGGCGATGTGTTGCTTTGGATTCCCCTTCCCGTCAAACTGTTGAAACTTTGGAGGTTGATAACCAGAAGGCATGCGCAAGTTGTCAATCTTCTTAATATAAGGCTTGATGTAGCGTCCACTGCCAGTTGAGCTATCACCTAGTTGACTTTTGATGGTTTGGGCTATCAAATCTTGTAGCTTCTTTTCAGTGAAGGCACCAATATCATTTTTAGACTTTTCACTGTCATCCTCGTCATTATCCTTGTCGCTGTTACTGGGCTTGTCAGTGTCGCTGTGATCGTTGTGACCCTTTCTGTCACGAAGCTCCACAATCTCCTTCTGGAGGTCATCAATCTTCTTATTCTTTTCTTCATTATCCTTCATCATCTTTTTTATGAGCTCATTCATGGTTTTAACCTGCTCCTCGAGATTAGAGCTACCTTCTACCACCATGACTGAAGCACTTGTAAGAGTAAAAGCCTTTATCTTCTTTAGCGACGCCTTGGGTGTGCGAGGAGATGCCTTGTCGACGACCTTAGCACTTTTAGTCTTTTCAATTGAAGGAGTAAAGGAAGCAAGGAGAGGTGTTGCAGCAGCTATAGAGGCGATAGAGAACTTGCGCGGCCTTGTAGGGACGCGTGCAAAGCGTAGGCTGGTAGCAGCAGCGTTGATAGAAGCCTTCTTCGCCATCCCTCTGGTACAGATGCCGATTGATTGCGCAACTGGGGAGGTAGCAGCAGTGGGAGTACTCTGCAGGGTAAATGCCTAGGTCTTCTTGGAGGCACTGGAGGAGATGTTTTGCTGGGAAGACATCTTCTTGAAGTTGTAGATTCGATTAATACGGCGGTAGAGATGAGAGGTAGAGATCTTCACGTCGGGTTCACCAAAATTTGTAACAGCAGATTTTGTATCGCAAAATAGATGTAACACAAAATAAGAGACAAAGTAATTTTTATTAATATCAGAAAGTTATGTGTACAATCTCTAATGTATCCTCTAATTCTAATATGCCGTAAAGAGTACGTATATGCTATCTGTAGAAGAAGCGCGGCGTAGTGTTTGAATGACACATGTAGAGGTTGTATGCACTCTGTAGGAGATATCAATTTGTATTCTTGAGAGGGTCACAAGGCTTGTTCTCTATTAAATGTTGTAGCTTGAATATCTTGGGCAGGCGGCACAGTTTTGGTGTGCTTGTTGATTGCTTGCAGAGGTGTCTTGTAGAGGAAATTTATAGAGCTTTTCTTCTCTCTAGAATTTCTCTCTCTATGCTTTCTCTGGTTATGATTTCTAACCTTCAAATGAATGAGAACCACTGTATTTATAGTGGTTTAAATCTCCTTATTGGACTTTGGATGTCACATGCCTATTCGTGGGCTTGCTTGTAGACTTGGCCCAAATTTGCTGGTTTGTGGGTTTAGTGATCCGAATAGCTTCTTTTCTAATCCGAATCGATCCATATTTCTTTTATCGGGACAAAATAATGAAATTAAGTTAAAATTTAATATTAACTCAAAATATTTAATTTATTTTATCTATTCGGCACATTAATAAATTTTCCATGCCTACACACATGATTAATTTTATGGTTCTATTTTGATAAATGTTTGAAAGGAGAAATATATTTTACTCTTACGAGGATAATTCCTTGAAAAAGCCTCTTATAAATGATCATCAATTGTTAATGGTTAATCAATTGAGTTCTTGAAAACTCATGATGAAATACATAAACCTCTACAATACGATTGAAAGATATCGTGATCAGTTCCAAAATGAAACATCAAAACTTTTGTAGAGTTTACTTGATGTATTTATTAATGTCTCAACCTGAAGTTTGTGCATATGAGAATTCATATTTAAATGAATTTTTTGCTAAACATATGAAATTAGTTTATGGTCCAGAAGTATCACAACGACTGGAAAAATTAATGTAGTCAAAGCCTACAATGAGAGAGTGTCAATTCATACAATAAGATAATTTAGCAAAGAAAATAACTGAACGTATTAACTGGATTATTATTCAACATTGGGTTGATTATCTTCTAGAGATCCAATATATGGAAGATCGCTACACTCTTTTTCCCTTCGACTAGGTTTTTGTCCCAATGGATTTTTTCTAGCAAGGTTTTTAACGAGATAACACTATAAGCAAATTATTACGCTATAGTCATGATCATCATGATTGTTGATATGACAATTATTTTTTTGACATATAATGTTATATCATTTATTGAGGAGAGACCTTATCACTATTGCGGAAGTAGTACCTGAAATAAATATCAAGAGTCATCATGAATGACTATATCCAAATTGTGAGTTCTAACGACATATGAAGATTGATTTTTATCAAGGAATTCTACTAACTGAAGATATCAAGTTTATCAACTACGATAAATTATATTCTGCGATCAAGAAATTACATCAAAGCATGATTCATTTCCCGTTATGTCAAGTCATGCAATCATCAAGGGGAGTAGACACGCGCTGTAATCTTTTTCCTTATCTATGGATTTGTCCCACTGGGTTTTCCATGGAAAGGTTTTAACGAGGCAGCTTGTTATGCGTGTTTGGAGATCAGTGTACTTTTCCTTCACTAGTGTTTTTCCCACAAGGTTTTTCTAGTAAGGTTTTAATCGAAGCATCTTCTTCAGAAATGGACATCCAAGGGGGAGTGTTGTGAAAACTTATTGTGGATGCCCATAAGTCACATGTATTATGAGCAACTTTAAATGTCTTTCAATGTAGGATGCTTTTAGATGAGTCTTTCTAGTGTCCTACGTCATAACCAATGTTTTATCTCTTGTATATATATCCCATTCTATTAATGAGAAATACACATCCTTTCCATCATCATCTTCTCCATATATTATAACACTACATGTTATAACATGTGCATAAATATTTCTAAAAAAATGAAGTAATAGTGTATTAATTAATTCCATAGTTAGAGCCAACATTAATCTTAACTTCTCATAAATATATGGCAATATGCCATAAATGTGTTTCCATGTTTGATACCCTAATAACCAGATCGTAAAATATCAACGACGTTTTAGAAAACATCGACGACGCTTTTCATAAAAAAAGACGCCTCTTGCCCAAAACCCTCTCTCTCTACACTAATACTCTCTCAAACTAAACACTCAAAACTCAATCCCACCAATATCACTTCCACCACCGCCACAGCCACAGCCACTTGCCGCCACTGCTGCCGCCGCTAGAGCCGCCCCCCGCCCCCGCTGCCACCACCCTGCCGTTGGCCCCACTCCGGTATGTCCTTTTTCCCTTTTTTAAAAAAAATTTTAGATATATTTACTTTTCCTTTTAGCTTTTGTTGATTAATTTTCCTTTTAGATTTGTTGTTAATTTCTTGTTGTTGATGGTTGGTTAAATTATAGATTTGTTGTTTGTTTTTGTTGTTTATGAATTTTTTCTTATCCTTTGTTGTTAGATTTAATTCGCACAAAATTGATTTGTTAAGTAATAGATTTGTTGTTTGTTGTTGTTTATGTGTTGGTGTTTATTTGTTGTTGTTTATTGTTTAGTATTGTGTTAATAGTTTCTAAAAAGAAACCAAAGCCACGGATTTTTTTTATTTCGATATTTTCCCTCACCATGGTGACATTTAGAGGGAAAAAAACCATCCATGGTTGGGACGTGTGGTTTGAACGTCCAGCCATGGGTGATTTTAAGAAACTGGGAGTCCAACCATGGCTGGACGTGTGATTTAGACGTCCCACCATGGTGGGATTTCCAGTTTCTTCATCCCACCATGGTGGGATTTCCAGGAAAAAAAAAATCGCCCATGGTTTGGATTCTTTGATTAAAAGTTCGTCCATGGTTTCTTTGAAATAGTTTTATAATTTGTTAATTAAGTTGATCAAATTAATTTATTGGTTGAAAATATGTTTTAGGAATATTATTACTGCTAATTTCAACGTTTTAATTTTTCTAATGTAGATGGGAGATTGAGGAAAAAGCGTTATGGTTCCCGAGGATTGTTATTGATTAATTTGTTGTTGTTGAAAGATTTAAGTTTTGATTAATTTGTAAACATACCAAAGATTGTTCTTCCGTCATGATAATCGATTTAGTAAAATTGTTGTTGTTGTTGTGTTTTTTTTTAGTTCAATTAGTTGTGTTTGTTTTTTGAGAGGGAGAGGGAGAGGGAGAGGGAGAGGGAGAGGGAGAGAGAGAGAGAGAGAGTTTGAGTGCAAAAGGGCAATACTGTCTTTCGCAATGAAAACGTCGTCGATATTTCCTAAAACGTCGTCGATGTTTACCGGCCACCATAACAAATTACAATTCATCCGTTATTAATTGCAATTTATTACGTAGTTATTCAAACAGTTTTGAATACTCATAATATACACAAACTAATAAATTATGTATGAATATAATCTTTCTTTGATATTTCAAAAACAGAAGACGATCAAACTAGCTACTCTGTTTGAAGCTAACTTGGATAATCATTGGCGCTGATCAACAACTCCTATTAGCATAATTATTACTCTATCTGTTTAAGGTAGTTTTAAAAATCCTCATTTTTCCTTTCGTTCTTGTCTAAAGACGCTGCATTACAACTTATAATTATATTTTAGCAAACGTTTTATTAGTTTTTATAAGTTAAAGTTTGTATAGTTTCTTAGGGTAATTTCTAAAATCCTCATTTTCCCTTTCGTTCGTGTCTAAAGACGTTAAATTACAACTTAATTTTATTTTAGCAAAAGTTTTACTAGTTTCTATAACTATTGTAGTAAAAAAAATTATTAGTTGCTTTTAGCTTTTTAATTATTTGTGTTTTAAACACTTATATGAGACGACATTTATTCAAATTCCGGCGCAGGTTAAAATTTAACTCTAGCTTCGTCCCTGCGAGTAGGGTTATTTTGGTCGGGCCAAATTTGCCAAATCTATGATAAAATAAAACACAAGTCACGTTATTCAACCCCGTATAATCGATGCACAACCTCATACTCATCTTTCTTCTTCTCTAACTGTACAAATGACTCAGGACTCCGTATAGTCGATGCACAACGTTATGTTGGAGCCAGTGTCCTCCACAGTTAGTGCAATAACATAAATAAATCTTTGTAGGTTCACAGGGTATACTTTTTATAATAATCAGTTGATTAACGTTTATCAATAACGGTTGGCTCGCTAGAAGTTTGACGTTATTGTCATTTTATTATGGCGGTGATCAACTGGTCCCTATAAGTCACACCTATAGGATGTGTCTGAGAGATGTGATTATATGAATAATATAGTCATATTGATGCCTTATACGACTAAAAGGTTAGTCGATGTATTTGACTAAAAGGCTAGTAAAAAATGATGATGATAGACGGATTAAACTGTTAATTCGTAAATTGAATATAAACTGTTATATTTAATTAATGTAAATAATGTTAGCTTAAACGAACTAATCAGTTAATTCGTGATTAAATATAAACCGTTATATTTAATTAAGCAAATGTATTACTCGTAATAATTATTGTAAATATTGTCAGACATGTATTAATAAATCGACTGCAAAAAGGTTGAGTGGACTTATTAATAAAATGACGATATTAGTGACGATAATTATAATAATACAATGGATGTTATTTATTAGGTGTGACCGAAAAATATGAAGCAATAAATGGATATATCTACTCGGTCCAAATCGGTTGGGAGAGGATCCGAATTGCAATTTCTTATTTTAGGAAAACCTAGCTAGTATGATTAGGAGAGAATAAAAAAAGAAAATACCTAGGGTTTTTGCTATGTGAGTGACGGGACAAACAAAAAGACTAGGGTAATTTTTCTCTTAATTTTTCTCTCTAGATCTATCATCAAACCTCACATAAAATTAGCGGTAATTTTGTATAATCGTTCTAGCACGATTAAGGCATATCAAGGAGCATTTTGGGTGCAACTAGTAGGAGATATCATACTTTTGATATTGTTCTTAAGCCAATTTGCAAGGACCAAAGGTTGATTTTTATCTCTTATTTATATCGTTATTTTCATATATGACTCGTTATTTCGTATCTTATAATTTTTTATAATCCTGAAATTTAGAGGTGAAATATACGGATATTTTCCCACACCTTATACTCTCTCTGTCCCGGTCAATAGTAATTTCATTTTGGCAAAAAGACCGAGGACATAGTACGAGACCATTTGTGATTATACCTAGGGAATGACAAGAAGACAACAATTCTATTGGCTGGTCAAATTATTCATAGAAACAATTGATCGACCGGGACAAAGGGAGTAAATAAATAAAAATTTGTATTGGGAATTTGGGATTGAAAAAATGGGAAAGATGTTACGGAGTAGGCAATTACGTAACGCAACATATACAATCTGGTGGCAACATGTAAGATGAGAGTGATTCTGAAGTCGGAAATTGTACGCAAAGACAAGGCGGCTTAATCTCTGCTTCGTCGTCCTCCTCCTCCTACTCACAATTCATTCAAATAATATTCTGGTTGGTATCATTACTATTGATTCCATCGCTTGTGTTTACAATTATTCCCTCAAAAGAACACATGGAATTAGGGTTTGGTTTCCTGATCCCATTTTGATTTTGGTTTATTTATACTAAAGTGAGTTAGTTATTAGTTTGGAGTTAAGTGTAATATAGGGAATAAAAAGTTAGAAGAAGAAAGAATATTGGTGTGGTTGTTTGAAGATGAGAATTGGTGAGTTTGGTGATGGAAGAAGATTGTAGTCATAATTGAGTGTCGTAACAAGTAGGGAAATGGATACTATTGTACAGGATTTTGTTTGAATCAGTGAAGTTTATTGCGGTAATGAAAACATGGAAATGACATGGTGCTGTGCTGAAACATCATACTAGTTGGTGTTTCTGCTTCCCATGTCTCGCTGCTTTCCTTTCGCTCCCCCGGGATTAAGGGGAGATCACCCTGCTTCGCCAGTTAAGGTTAATGCCTAATGATATTTGCTTTTCTTTATCAAAACATGTCCAAATTCTATACTAGATTACCATAAAATTAAGGTTAATGCCTAATGCTTTGCCAATTAAGGTTAATGCCTAATGCTTCCCATGTCTCGCTGCGCTTTCTCTATAAGCCGTAATTAAGCCAAACCGTGCTATTTTGGCTATTGCCTCGCAGAGCCTTGAGTGCCTTTTCAAAACTAAGCCTTTGGCATCATGTTAAATGATGAAATATTTGAAAGTTATTAGTAATGTGTTAAACAAGACAATCATTAAATTTGGAAACACAATCCACCGCTATGGTTGCTTGTCTTAGCTGTTTTCACTACCACATTGGACTTGCACATGTTGTGGATTTTATCGACTTGTGTAACTAGAAGGGTTAGTGCCAGATCAATCCACACTGGAAATTTTTTCGAACGATCTTACTGAATCTTGGCTGTAGATACTGGGGGAATTATAGTAACTTAGATTAGATAACGTCATTTCTTAAATGAAGACAATAATAGGAGGCTCGTTACCCCTTGTTTCAATTTCAATTCGATTCAGTAGGGTTCATCGTTAGTAAACTCAGTTGGATTGTGTTGTTTGGGTTGGGTTCAGATTGAGTGCGGTCGATATCAGATCATGTGCGTTTATGACCATAATATTATTGAGTGGGATGTTGACATTCATTGCGAATATAATATATCACAATATCTTTGAAAATAAATAAACGAGAAAATTCATACAGTGGGAGTGTAGTGTTTTTATGGACAATTGAGTCTCTTTTGATTCTAGTCAATCAGTTAAGTTAGAATCAGTTCAAACGTTTTCAGGTTAGGGTATATTTTGGTTATGCAAAACCGGTTCGATATCAATTCGACTTGGATAAAATCGTGAGCATAATGCAAGTTACTCATATCGGGTCTTTGATCAGATATTTTCGATTGATTTTTCAAATTCAATTTCATTTGCCACGTCTAATGGACCGTAACGACCATAAGTTTGTCATTCACCTGGAAAATTGTGGACGGGTAAGTGGGCATGGCTAAATTTTTCTCTAGTTAACTGCCTACTATTTTGTCCCACCCTTTGATGTTTGATTAACTTTCAACATTGTAAGTTTTGTGTGAACTTTCAGCAGAAAATTGAAAAATGGCTTGGATTTCGCAATAGCCACTTTTGGTAAATCTGATTATGAACGTCTTATAAAGAAACATAGCAAAGAACAGAATCGCAATAGCCACTGCTGGTGTGCTTACTTGTTCCTTGATGATGATGTATTTTCTTACCAGCAATCTACAACATTATGCAATTTACAATTTACAATTTACTATGTCTAGTGGCTTTGGACCGACTGTATTTATCAAATCAATGTTTTCTTCCAGGAATAGAACAGAGAGAAAAATCACAAAAAGGAGATGAAATGCAAGGAGAAGAAATAGAGTAAAGACAAGTGCGAGAAAGAATGAATATATGAAAAGCATAGGTATAAGAAAGACTAAAAGGAGAAGCATAGAGATAAAAAAGAGAAGGGTCTGGACAATGATAAACATAAAGCTATTGGCTTATTTTCTTATGAGAAGAGGCCAGTGGGGCCACTTAATGCCGATCTTCATAAACTCCGAGAAAAATGACGGATGTCTTACTTTGGTTGAAAAGAGAGTTGCAGGCCACTCTATTTTTAACTATAGGGAGACAGTTAGTAAAAGCAATCACCTGGTTTCCCATACTAAGATCAATAAAAATGCGTCGGGATTGGGTACGTTAAATTTTGATGGAGAAAGGAGAACTAATAATCAATTTTCTAATAAAAATGTCATTAGGCCAGTTAACATGGCTGATAAAAGTCCAAAGCCTATGGCGGATGGAAAGGAGAGGAAGGTAAGGAAAGGAAGGGAAAACAAGCGATTGTTGGAATGGTTCAAAACAGAGTTGGATCAATGGTCAAGCCTATGGAAAAGAAGCTTGAGCCCAAGGCGGAGGAGAAAGGAAAGCCTAGAGAGATACGAAAGGAAGATGTTGGAGTAAAACCAATCCACAAGTTCAAAGACACGGACATGGTGACAAAGGAAGAGGAGAATTTGAAGGCGACAAGTGAACAGAAAAGGCATGCACGGATACTATGGAAATATTTTATATGGAGATATTATAGAATATTGTATTTGTGTAATATATTACTATATGATTACCATATTTGTGTCTAGGTTTACGTAGTAGCATATGTATATAAGTCAATGTATTCCATAGGATGAAAGTAAGCAAATAATAAAGAAAAGCTGTTCAGCCACTTTTCTATATGATATCTGAGCAAGGTTAAAAGAAAAGAAAAGGAGAGAAGAAGAGATATATGACTGGCAGAGAACAGTCTAAGGACAACAACGGAGGAAAAAAATGATTGATTAGAGTTTGGAATAGTGATTTATTGTATGTATTGTTTGTCATGATATTTGGATAAGGTGGTAGTGTGAGGTAGGCAATACCTATTGTTCATAAAAATTCCATCATGCTATGATTATGGAGTAATTCTAACATGTACGAGTAATTTAATACGGAAAACTATATTTTCTTGTTTATGTGTGTATACTATTTTTTGACGACTCTCAACATGATTAAGGAACCATGTTTAACGTAGTGGAATTTATAGAGTTTGTTAAGCAAATCTCCTCATATTGTTATTTAACCACCAAATTGTTGATTACTTTCCTTTGCAATCATATTGAGATGCAACAGAGCATTTTATCAATTTAATGCGGAGATGATCTTCTATTACATAATGGGAAACCATTGTGTATGCATTAATCCAAGACGGTCTTCTATCTATTTAATTGAGACAATCTCATATCTATTTAATATGAGACAACTTCACATCTATTTAATTTGAGACAATCTCCTATCTATTTCGTTGAGATGAGCTCATATCTATACTATGTGAGTCGTTTTCCCATTTATTTAAAGTAAGACGACCTCCTATCCATTCAATGTGAGACGACCTCCTATCTATTTAATTAAGACGGACTCATTTCTTTTAATGTGAGACGGTCTCATGTCATCTTAACTTAAGACGACCTTCTATCAATTTAATGAAAGTCGATTTCGTATCCTCTTAGTGTGAGCTAGTCTTCTATATTTGAATCAAGAGACTAGTTTATTTATGGAGTAATCTTACCCATCTATTTATTTAATTTTCATTACCCCAATGAAAAGTTAAATTCTCCAATTTTTAAAGTTTTAAATATTCCGGCATATAGAGTAATGGTTATCACATTTAAATCGTAATGGTAACCCAAAAGAATAATGTCGTCATACTTATCAAAGCGATTTTTAATAAATGATCAATCTTGCCAATCTACCTGATACTTATTACTTATTAGATGCTAAAATTGATTAGCTATTTTTTTATGTAAAATTGAGGTTATATGGGTTCTTACTATACCCGTTTTCTATAAGCCTAATGTTTATAAAAACTATTGAGATTCTTTCGAGTGTAGTATATACATTAATTACTTACGAGTATGTACACTAGAATTGAGTATGATTGATATTAGAAGATCTAAACAATGTTTTTTTTCAAAATAGTACTCAAGGTTGAATTTATCTTATAAGTTCAATTGTACTAATTGATATCATATAGGGGCTTGAAAGCCACCTAACACAAATACGAGTACTTTGTGCAACTAAAATTCACAGTTTGATTATTATTATGTGAACAAGTTGGTCTTCTTAATCGGGCATTTTTATTCAGCAAATTCATAGTTAATTGCATTATAAACTACTGAATCCCCGGATATCTTATAAAATCTTACAATAATGCCACTTATGAATCTCATTAGTAAATGATATGAAAAATGGCATTTTAAGGTGGTTATGGAAATGATTGCAATCAATCTTGGATACGTTTTTTCCACCTTAGTGGGAGAAAGTAAGTAATAAGTTGGGAAAATAAGTTTTATCATATTAAATTACATTTATCGTGTGATATATGAAGAATGACGATTCTAAACAACTTTGGTATGATCATTAAAGTATATCTATAGCGCGCAATGTTCAATGAACAATTGAATAAGGACTTTATAAGTCTATTCAACCGTCGACATATTTTTGGTTATTAAAGAGCTCATTAACCCGAAATTCATCCAATTTATGGAGATTAAGATCGAAACACACTGTATAGTTTGCATCATTGAGACATCATGTGCATATGTTGACTAGTTAAAAATATTCATATTAGTTTTATGTTGAGTAATTGCATCATTTAAGTTCATATCATATACTAGTTTAAAACTTAGGCACACATATTATATGCATGCACATATTTAACGATATTATCATTTAAAGAAAAGGTGTAATATTTCAACCACGATGTGACAAGATCACTTGGAGTGAATCTGCGAAATCGTTAGGAAAATTATCTTTACATTATGAAATTTGAAGTGATCAGTGATTCATATTAATTGAAGACATCTATAAAGTTGACCAAGTACGGTGGCATTTATTTCCAAGATCGAGAAACTTTGTCACATTATGAGTTGCAGATGTTTTACAAGTGATGTAACCATCAGGGGGACTGTGAACGCGCTGTACTCTTTTTCCGTACCTATTGTTTTGTCCCACTGGGTTTTCCATAGAAATGTTTTGATGAGGAAGCTTAGTAGTTTGCGTGTAAAAGGACAATGTACTCCTTTTTTTTACTGGTGTTTTTTTCAATAGGGTTTTTTCTAGTAAGGTTTTAACGAGGCATGTTCTTTAATAAATGTACATCCAAACAGGAGCGTTATAAAACATTAGTTTGTATGAATGTCCATTGGGCTTACACTCATTATAGTCATTCTGTATATGCAATTAGGGTTCTCTTTCACCCTTGATCTATGTACTATATATACCCATATGTAATGAATAATAAGTAACTCTTCTCTCTCTTAACATATTCTCCCTTATTCTCCTTACCTTTTGTATCTTCTATTCTTATTCAATAACATTTGCATCATTAAACCTTTTAATGCCTCAAATTCATCAATATAACTATCAATGGAACCCACTTGTTGCAATATGTTAAATTTCTCAACTACATTCTGAGAAACATCATCCCTAAATCTAGCCATCAAATCAACAACAAATTCATCCCATAAAACCCTTCTGTTGACAGCAAGATAACTAGTTACCAATGTTTCAGCTTTTCCAACCATATTCAATGCAGCCAAATCAACCTTTTGTTCATCAAGAATACGACACATGGAAAATTATCGAACATATTTCTTAACCCACATAGATGAATTAGTACCATCAAAAACTGGAAATTTAAGTTTAGGTGCATACCCTAATGGCGTGTGTGAATTAGTCTCAGAATGTGGATATTTTTCTCCAGAATAAGAAGTTCAACTTTGTAAAGAATACTTAATTTGCTGCATCATGGTCATCATCTAGGAAAATTGAGAATCTAAATTCTGGGTTTGTAGTGATTGATCCGCGCCATTTGAGACTGTAAACCCTTAATTTGCTCCTTCATTGCTGTCTTCTTGAATTGGTTCTTGTTTTAGGGCCATGATGTTCCAAAGCCGATACCAATGTTACAGTATACCCAATTGATACTGTAATTCAACAACCAACTACAAAGGAGCCAAGCTTGACCTTGATAATTGTTGGAGAATTAAAGAGAGAGAGAAGAGAGATGTAATGTGAATTTGTATAGTGATTGAATGAATTCAGTTTGTAACATCCTAGAGGTATTTATACAACTAACTAATAGGCTATCGTACACCTAATAAAAGATAAATACCCTAGATACAAATGAATGTAGTAATAGGAGTCGAACACAAGGAGACGGGAGTTGCTAGCAAGTTGTTATAGAGTGAGTTCTATCAAGCTCAGTCACAAATGGTTTCTGGTTTGGTGATTAAAACAATAATAAAGAAAGAGTCTAGGGATGTCAAGTCACATATACAAAAATGTAATTGATCATATCAAACTAGAAATGCTTAAATAACGATAATAGTTTAGGCTTAAAGACAACCACCTCTCGGCCTTATTGTCAACCATAGATCGGGTCCTAACGAAATCTCGCTTTGCCTAGGTCGTTCTACTAACATATGCTTACTCTAATTCATTTCCGTGCCTCTCGACATATAGAACGAATTAACAAATTTAATCAAAAATTGTGATCAAGAATCAAAGACTAACAATACAATGCAAGCATGTGATAGAAACAACTATTTGATATCATAACATCTCATTTCAACAATTGTAATTATTTATTTATGCATGGCTCCCTTAATCCCTAGACTAGAGAACTACTCTTGCATAATAAAAACTAATCTAATGACAAATGATATAGTAAACATGAACATAATAACTAGTTAAAGGAAACAACAAATGAATAACAAAAACAATAAAAGAAATAGAATTACCTCAACAAAGGAAATAAAACTTGGAATTGAAGAACACAATGGAACCAAATAACTTGCAATTGAACTTGTAATATGAATTGAAATACTTAAATTGTGACACCCTCGAATTTGCGGAAAGATAAACAAGTAATTTAAATAAATAAAAGATGAGAATACGTTTTTAATAGGTTCACTTTAGTGAAAATCGGTAAATTTTAAAACCGGAACCTACCATAAAATATATTCATCATAACAAAGGTGTCTTAAATAAAAAGGTTCATAACAAAAAGGAAATAATATTATACATAAGAAGTATCTAAAACGGGAGACATATCTCCCTAATAAATACGGAAATAAAAGAGTGTATTAAATAATACAATCCTAAGAACCGAATATAGGTCCAAGGTAATCCTTCACTCGCTAGCTCGTCAATGTACCCAAGTATGCATCACAAACCTGCCAACCGCATTAAATGTAAACACGGAAGCCACAATCAGTGGGGAGTAACTCCGAGTTCTCCCAGCCACGAAATGTCGAGTTTAATAAAACATGAATAACATAAAAGAAATGTATATGGAAAATACAAAACCTTAACATATACGATATGCTTTTCATGTTATGAAACAATTAACTAACATATAACCTATCATATGAAGGCTAAGATACTCATGCAAGCTATCATGTGAATCAGTTAACAACCGGTAATCCAAACTCTATCAACCTTAGCCGGCTTGCATCTCACCTTCTCCGGGACTCATAGACTCATCAAACATGACAAAACAATAAACGTCTAAGAAACAGGCATAAGTTGTTTAGTAAGTCAATAGTCGACTTCTGTAAACCGAGGTAACCACAAGTAGGAATAAACATCTGTCTAGACTGCGCAGACTGAGACAAAGCTAACCCTTCCCTGTCTCATGACCAAACAGTACATGATAATCTCTACTAGGAGACCCCCTAAGCAGAGTTGGCTAGTACTTAAGCTGGCTCCATTCCCAAAGTGGAAGCAATTAGGCAGCCATGCCCCGACTTGGTATCAAAATCCCAGGCCAGTGACACAAAAGCTATCAAGCGGTGAACTATATACTCGTTAAAGATAGTAAGGCCTATCAATGTCATGGTCCAAGGTACTCATTTAGAATTAGAATGGTCAAGACGCCATATAATCATAATTCTCTATGAGTACTTAGTCAACACGACATATATCATACAATTAAACAGTCACGAGAAAAACTTCCTATCATGTGACTAATTGCATATAAATCACATTCAAATATCATATCGCCTCATATCTACTAAGGCTCATTCATTCATTCATTAAATACAACCTTACTTGAAGACAAATCCCCGACCGAGTCCGCGCCGGAGTCATCAGTTCAAAACGGGGCTGACTAGATCATAGCCACCTCATTGACCAAACCGTTGGTAAACCGGCAGAGAACCGAAGTCGTAGCCATTAGGCTTGAAATAAGAGACATCTATTCATTTCATGCATTTTTATTCTAATTCTAACAGGTGAATATAATTCTACGAAAACCGCTTTGACGTAAAGGATATCAAATTAAACTACAATCTCATGTATAATTTCTAGAATGTGGAGAAATAAAATAAGATTATGAAAACCGTTTAATTAAATAATTTACTTATTAAAATTTCTCACTTGCTAAATATTACAAAACATGATATAATAATAACAATAAACTCAAAAACCGTCACAAGCCCAAAGAAGGGCTCACGGTCATGGGCTGGACCGGGCCTGGACTGGGCCCACGGGCTGGTTTGGGCCTGTTTTGGTCAACCATTTCTAAAATCGTTTCTTAATATTTCCCGCGTGCTTAACATATTTAAAACTCGTCAAAACAACAACAAAACAATCAAGTATCGACACAAGCCCAAAGGGCCAATTAATGGGCCAACCATGACCGGACAGCCGGGCCTGGACCGGGCCTGTTTCACGGCCACCACCACGGCCACCACCAACAACAACCCCAAATTTAATTCTAACATGTTTTAATTAACAACCATCCATTTTAACAACCAATTCAACCATCATTCATACTAAAATTATGATTATGAACAAATCATCCAACATGTCAAAAACACAAAATATGTTAAAAACTCATAAAACTTAATAATAATAACAACCTAGCATGTTACTACTTAAAACCGTAAATAACAAAAAGATATGTGACATTAATTCGTCGAGTAACTCGGTAATCGTTACCTTAGCTAGCACAAAACCAAATAGCACCAAAATAAGACCTACAAACCCGTCTACTAATCTTCTTCTAAAATATACGAGTCACCAAACTCGTCTTCATAATCTTCTCCTATAAGAAATGACAAAAATAACATTATTAGTATTAAAACTTGATTTCAACAATTAAAGTGTTGAAAACGATTTTGTCGGAATTGAAGATGAAACGTACACGGAGATGAAGAGCGGAGAGGAGACTCTAGAAATATAATTTAGAACGGATTTGGCCAAGTAACGAAGGTTTTGTGACGATTTTGCTCAAGAACGATCAAGAACACCAAGAACAATTGTGATTATATTAAAGAAGGTATTAAGTAGATATTAAGTTGATTTAATGTAAAATGAAAAGATATTTAGTGAGTAAGAGGGGAGGGTTGGACCGTGTAATATAGGGGATTAATGGGAGTCGGGTTTTGAACTTGTTGTTACGGGATTGACTCGAGTTTTATAAATATATTATGGTAAATATCTAGATATTATTAGATATTATGTTTGTTTAATCAAATATCTAGATATTATTAGATATTATGTTAGTTTAATCAAAATATCTAATCCTAAGGGACAAGAGGAAGAGGCGTGTGGAAGAGGAAGAAATCGGGTCTGTTTTTAAGCGATTTGTTGCGGAATTTAAGTTGACAGATCGATAAAGTTACAAATATCTTAGATATTTGTATTAGTTTAATCAAAAGTAATTAAAAGCCCTAAAATGAGGGAAAAAGGTGTCTTGGGCGTGTGACACATGTAAGAGTCGGGTTTTGGGTTTGTTTCGGGACTTAAGTTGACTCGGGAATAGTTAAATGAAGTTCGGGTTTAAACCGTATAACTTACTCTTTAATTCCAAATAAATTCAAAATAATTATATTAAATTATCATAAATTCAAATAAATCGTAATAAATTAAAATAAATTAAATTTATTACTTTTCAAATATAATTTCGGTCTTTCAAATTACGGGGTGTTACATAAATGAATTATTTGTACTAATGGAAACTAAACTATTCTAAATCTAATATAATGACTGAAAATATTATGTAAAAGAGTATTTTTAGAGTGTAAAATGATGTAAAAGATGATCCCCTCCTATTTATAATAAAATAGGAGCACAACGTAAAAAACTGTGAACATCCGTGTTCATTGGCATTCACGAGAGTCATTCTAGACATAGAATGCTAAGGGTAACGAGTTCTTAGTGTTCATGTCATTTCTTTATGTCTTGACATGACATGAGGTATTCGAACGATTCCAACTTCCCAGAAACGTTGGTGGCGACTCCACAAAATGCGTATTTCTACGGTTGTCCCTTTTCAAGCGCGCCCGACCGTGGTTCCTCACACCACAACCTGGCACGTGGTCGCGAATCCGTGTATCACAGTGAGCCTCCAATTCTTGGGCTTCCTTTGTGACTTCATTTTATACATCAACCCATTTCAGAATTCTTGGACTTCTTATTCCCACAATGTCCTATCATGATCAAGAGTTGCTCTTATTAGCCTCGTGAACTTGGATGAATGCTAATTTGACGGGACAAAGCAAACGAATGCTTCATTTCCTACAAAATGCAATGAAAACATCTAGAACACGGAATTAGCTCATAAACACATTAATAAAAGTGCAATAATCAAATAAACCTAGTTAAAATAGAGAGTTAAACTATATATAAAATGGACTCATCACTAACTGTGTCACCTAATGACAGTTGTTAAGCATTAAATGATTTAACAAACTAACAAATTGATAGCTGTTAAGTACTCTTAACCGACTTTAACAACTTAACAGATTTTGCAACTATTTCTATTAACAAACTAACTATTCTACAACATTTTGATATGTAGCATAATACAAAGTACTTGTAATTTACATATATGTATTCCCTGATTTCATCTATATCAGACGTCATGACAATTTTTTTCCAAGAGTATAATGTCCCCGAGTGTGCTCATGAGTACAGGTCTGTAATTGAAATGAAAAGGAGCTTGGAATAAAATTCTACAAATTTAGAATTTTTTTTTCAGAAAGTGAAGAATTCCAAAGATGGGTTTTCTGTAATTTCCGATTATTTTGGAAAGGGAATAATCAGCAAGATAATCACGGATGGAACTCCAATGAACACCTCTTCAAGTTGAATGTTTGTTTACTACTTATCTGCACCTGTACATTCTTGATGATCCACAAATGATCTTGCAAGTGATATTTTCCAGGATTGTGATCGATTATTTGCTTGAATACCCTCTAGTTCTTTGATCAACACGTCGAGGACAAGGCATGATTCAAGCACAGAGGAAGATGAAACGTTGATGTGATGCTCCTGCGAGTAAGTTATTTGCGATTTAATGTGAGGTAAATTCAAAGTCGATGCTGTTTGAAATTATGAAGCTGCATTAACTAAAGGGTTAATTAATGTGAATAATTCATCCTATGCCGACGCTTCTCATATTAATCTATCCTAACGTTTAACTGAGAAAAACCCATTTTATAACCTCATTTAACTTTCCCTAAAATTTGCCTAATTCTTGTCGGTTGTAAGAGGTAAGGTATCAGGCCACCTATTTTTTGAATTTCCTTTTTCATTTTCCTGGATATATTCTTGTTTCCTCTCTTCATTTTCATTGTTAATTTGTTGTTCCATATTCTTGTCTCTTATTTTCTTCATCTTCTTGCCTCCCTTCTTTCTTCATCTTTCTAAAATGTGTATTTCTTAATTATTTCCACCCTATTTGTTCAATAATGAAGAGTCATAATTCATCTTTTTACTCAAAGAGTTCAAGTGGAACGAATTGTGTGTTGTGCAAACACAATGTTATTGCGGTTTTGAGAACTATAAAGAAGGGTGAAACTTGAACAAGGTTAGGGAATAGTTTGTACGAGACAGTTATCGGTTTTCATTACTCGGCCTTCCTAGGCTCAACCCAACCCGTTTCGACCAATCGTCCTGTCTGGACGGTCCAAATTCTTATCTGGGTCTAAGGATGGATAGCGATTGACGTAAACCATACCGCGGTACATACTCATGTTAGTATCAAGGTCTTTCACTACTCGAGGAAATGGACTAGGAACCGCCCTTCCTTATGTTTGGCACAGACCTCTCCACCGACCCTGGGTTTGATTGCTTGGTATGACAACCCACCCTTTAAACCAAAACCCTTTTAAATACACTCATCATACCGTTATAATGCATGTATAAATGTGTATAACCTCTACATGATCACCATTTTGCAAATAAAACCATGACAAACTTTTCAAAAACAAAATCCTTTTCAAAACGGGAAAACATTTTTCAAAAGTGGCCTGATATAGCGCAAAATGAGTCGAAACTCTGCCCAAATATTCAGTCAAAATCATCTTCGAGTCAACACTCCTACAACCACACTACGGTTGCTTAGACAAACATTTCAAATCTTGTCATTTTCAAAACTCACTTAGCACAGTGGCACACACCCACTTCAGGACTCGAGTCATTCTACAATTCGAGTCAAACACTCCTACAACCACACTACGGTTGTCTAGGACAAACATTTCAAAGCTAATCGTTTTCAAAACTTACTTAGCATAGTGGCACACACCCACTTCACAAGTCGAGTCATTCTCCAATTCGAGTCATCACTCCTACAACCCCACTAAGGTTGTCTAGGACAAACATTTCAAAACTAGTCATTTTCAAAACTCACTTAGCACAGTGGCACACACACACTTCACAAATCGAGTTATTCTCCACTTCGAGTCATCACTCATACAACCACTACAGTTGTCTAGGACAGACATTTCAAATCCTAGTCAGTTTCAAAACTCACTTAAACACAGTGGCACACTCCCACTTCACAAGTCGAGTCTTTTTGAGTAAGTGTTCTAGAATGGTCGATCATGTTTTTATCCGTCTTCAGTCTCTTACCCCAGTTTCCAAGATGCCGGGAACTAGTGAAGCAAGTGTTCATCAACTCGGGCAAAGCCCAAACGGAATTGCCAAAAAAAAAGAGCACATGTACCTTTTATTAGTCACTTGTTCTACTTCTTACCCTTAACTAGTAGAATAGACTCGAAATACTTTAGGTCATATCTCTTTAGTGTAGATCACTCGACCTCTTAGAATAAGCCTTAACAAGGGCGTGCATATACCACCTCTTCCATCTCTAGTGCTGTGAAAACTCCTTGATTGCCGTGTCTCTAGGTGACCTCTAGGTTTTGAGACTCTATTTTTCTACTTGAGTCGTCTGATTCCTATTCTTCATCTGACTATCAAATAAGCACAAATTTCATATATTATCTCCCATCACCATGAGTGCCAGAATGAATTCAAAAAAATAATATCAGAAACAGTCCAACAACGACTATCAAATCAAAAACCGTCCAACAACAACTTCCATACAAAAACAGTCCAACAACGACTATCAAATCAAAAACACTCCAACAACGACTATCAAATCACAAACCGACCAACAACGACTTCAAATAAGAAACAGTCCAACGACTTCAAATCAAAAGTCTCGAACATTTTCAAAAAATTCACGAGATAAAATCAAAACAAATCTCTCTAGTAAAAAATTACTAACAAAACAAAATCTCTTAAATAGTCATTTCAGACGAATCAATTCACAGTTACCATGTCTCCATGCCCTTTGGGACGATCCTTTCATAGTGTCTCCAGTGTCTTCTAACATCATTAGAACCTTTCACTCTATTCCATTTATTTTATCACTCTTGTTTAGCATCTAAGAATTCGATGGATGTACACTAAGCTTATACGGTCACAAAAGTATTTTGTTTCTATAGTATTAGTTTTGCGTAATTCGCCGAGCTTGTTACTGTAAAGAGGGCAATAGTCATTCCTCAGGCAAAAACAAAAACCAAAATGTGCCTCGTGTAACCTACGTACCGCTCGTGCGACACGTGATAAAACCGGCCCTTGACCAGTCCAAATTAATGTCGTTATGATCTTGCATTTTGACATTTGGATATCTTCATATCATCAAATAAACGGAATTATACTTCTTTTAGGAGCAAGTCAAAAGCACGTGTTACCTTTTTCTAAGTTCGTTACAAGCTCTTGCTTCGAACAATTATTCTTTTACACCTTCTCGAACTACGCACAGGGTTTGATTTCATTTTTCTTAGGAATACGTAGACAATCCTTCACAGGATTCAACCCGTCATTATTTTAATGTAAATAGAAGGACATCTGCGTTTGCATTTGAAATTCGATAAGAATAATAAAGGAAAATCTCGTCAGTTTCTTAACTAACTTCGTCTTGGATTTCTTAATCCTTATCGGGTTCGCTTTTCGAGACGAAAGACGACATGACCGCCAAATGAGCACACTTATTTAGAGAAATCATTTCATTCCTGTTTCTTACTTTCAAACAGTTACACATGTCTGGACAGTTCAAACACTTATACATTTCCTTTTAAAATTCGTTTGTAGGGGTAGCCCGTTTTGCGCTAGTTTAGGCCACCAATATGCTACATGTAAACTATGTGATTTACATTATGTGATTTCTATGTGAATTTCGGTAGCATGACGACAGAAACCGTCGTATACCAACCTATTTTTTAGACTAACCTGCAGTAACATAAAACACTCAACAACAAAGACACCTTAAGTATATACATCAATCTAGGGCTCTTGCCCAATTCAACAAAATCTTCAATTGACGATCATTCGTCATTTTTCAAATCAAATTAATTCAAACAAAAGTTTTCAATTGACGATTGTTCGTCATTTCTCAATTTAATTCAACTCAAACACCTCGAGGTAAGCTGGGGGCTTGACACCTGCCACCTCGATCTCAAATCAATAAAAAAAACTCTCCAATTGACGATCGTTCGTCATTTCTTCAAATAATTCATTTCAAATATGTCAAGGTAAGCTGGGGGTTTGACGCCTGCCACATCAATCTCAAATCATGTCAGATAAAAAAAATCTTCAATGGACGATCGTTCATCACTTCTCAAACCAATTCAAAACACAAAAAACAACAAAAACAAACACCTCGAGGTAAGCTGGGGGATTGACGCCTGCCACCTCGATCACTTTTCAGCTCAAATTAATTTAATCAAAATATTTAATTGATGATCGTTCGTCACTTTTCAAATCAATTCAAAAAACAAAAAGAAACAAGCAATGCTCGGGACACCCACCTTTTCGGACATACAATCCGTGGGCCTATGTTTATCACAAGAATTTCACTCGCCACAACCAAGCAGATTCCCTGGAAAGATTCGATCCTGATAGAGTGTTCCACATACATTCGCCTTGACAAGCCTCAAAACTGTTACATGATGTTATTATCTCAGCATGGACCCACCTTTCACACTACAATCCGTGGGCCTGTCATATGATATCTTCTAAAGCGGCTGGCGAGCCTCATTACGCACCCTTTCCAAGCGGCTGGTGAGCCTCACATCGCACCTCATTCCAAATAAGAAGATGGCTTAGGTATGACTTCTTCTTATGGATGACGAGGTTTTATACGTAGTCTAGCGAACTTTAAACGACCCTCCTCGATGGTCGACAGACTTTAAAATGTTCCCGCCGACAGGTTCTTGGTTCAAACCCCTTGAATCGTTTCGTGTTGCCATAGTCGTCAGGTTAAAATCTTCGATTGACCTGATGGCTATACTTTGACTTTTGCCTTGTCCAAGCCTCAGTTAAAGTGGGAGCTCTTTAGATACCTCGTTTCTACACCTTGCGCCAACCACCCAGTGATGATTAGACCGCATGTTTGGTGTGCAAAATGATTTATGACAATTCGTAAGTTTATCGTCAAGTGATAGCTCGAACACTTATGTCTACCCCTTGGTCGTCATCTACGCAGTGATACAGTTGTTTTGACAGTCGTTAGAGTTCATTTGGAGTCCGGGTCGAAAACCGCTTTATTTTCTAGTAACCGTTTTAAACCCCGAGTCGGAACGCACGAGAATATTCTGAATATTTTATTAATATTTCAAATTCTATCTTTTTTGATAAAATATATCTCATATCTTTTAAAAAGAAAGTATAGATATTTCACAATTCTTCTTCCGCGGTAGGAAACCTCTGGGGAAAAGGAGCAGCATCTGCTGCGCCTCTTCCCCAGCTGTCTTCTGTGTTTCCGGAATATTTTCTAGATTTCTTCCCCAGCTTCGTTCTCAGTTTTAAGGCACGCGAGTGTCCGCCCTTCTCTTCTCTCTTTGCATTATAGACCTTGCTCTAAGCTATCGACATCTACGTGCTTGATCAATCGACCACGTAAGCTCAGATCCTTCCGGGTACCTGTCACGTTTGCATTTGACTGACCAATTTGACCAAGTACACAACTAATCAATTTAATCAATTTTCGATCCTCTAACGAGGGCACTTACTTTACATGCGAGTCGAGCTATCACTAAAACGCAAATTAGTTTATTTAATAATCCCATCTTTTGTATTTTATTTTGTACTTTATTTAATTAATGTAAGATTAATGTCGGATTTATGTCAAACCTTTTTCAAAACTTTTTTTAATAGTCCTATTTAAATCACCTTTTTCATATTTAGATAGTTCGTTTTTTATCCCTAATAATTCAATATTAGCAAGCTTTTGTCATCATTAGATCAAGATTCTGTCTTTAGAGCTTAGATCTGCTCATATCTAGTCTTTCAATTCATCTTTGATATAATTTAGTGGAAATTAATCTATTAAATCATCTTTATTCGACTTATAGATCGATGATAAACCGTAAAATCACCAATGAACACTAACTGATCGCGAATCTGGCTTCACAGCCATAACCCACCTCTAGAACAGACGCACCTGGTGATCGCCTCTTCCAGAGGACGCATCAGGTGCTGCACCTATTCTGGGTTGGATTCTGCCTCTGATCTTCCTTTGTCGTGTCGACGTAGCTTAATTTCGTATTTAATCAACTATTAACCCTAGCTAATATTACTGCTAATCCATCTTTTTTTTCCAAATCTTTGTTCTGACATATTTCCAACATAGATCCCAAGATCCGTTGTAATCTTTGTAATTCTTTTGAAATTTTATCTAGTCATTAATTATTGCAACGACTGTATGATTTAATTGTCTCCTCGCATGTAATCAATCTAATTTTTATTTCGACATAATTGATTGCTAAACTACATGTTCACCGACATAGTCTAAGCTCATATGCTAGGGTTAAAACGTGGATGTTGGAAAGCATGCAAATAACCGACAACATATCAGGTACATAAGAGTTCCCTAATCATTAGTAGAGGGCGCTATCGAGGCGGGCGGGATTAGGTGTTCAATTAAAGAACTTCCTAATACGTACCATCACCCCTTACCCCAGATCTCTGTGAACATCCGTGTTCATTGACATCCACGAGAGTCATTCGAGACATAGAATGCTAAGGGTAACGAGTTCTTAGTGTTCATGTCATTGCTTTATGTCTTGACATGGCATGAGGTATTCGAACGGTACCAACTTCCCACAAAAGTTGGCGGCGACTCCACAAATGCCTATTTCTTCGCTTGTCCCTTTTCAAGCGCGCCCGACTGTGGTTCCTCACACCACAGCCTTGCACGTGGTCGTGAGTCCGTGTATCACATAGTGAGCCCTCCCAATTCTTGGGCTTCCTTTGTTACTTCATTTTAGCATCACCCCATTTCACAATTCTTCTTGAAAATAATTTCTTGAATGCAAAACACTTGAAAAAAGAAAAAAGAATGAAAAAAGACTTCTTGATCTTGAACTTCTTATTCCCACAATGTCCTATCATGATCAAGACTTGCCCTTATTAGCCTTGGAACTTGGATGAATGCTAATTTGACGAGACAAAGCTACTGAATGCTTCATTTCCTACAAAATGCAATGAAAACACCTAGAACACGGATTTAGCTCATAAACACATTAATAAAAGTGCTATAATCAAATAAACCGAGTTAAAATAAGGAGTTAAACTATATAGAAAATGGACTTATCACTAACTCTGCCACCTAATGACAGTTGTGACACCCCGCGATTTAGCAATAAAATAAACACATAGATTTGCAGTGGAAATACAAAATTTTTGAAACTTTAAAAGCAAAACTGCGAACCTCACTGTATTATAATACCAAAACTTAGTTTAATAAATCGTTTGTACAAAATATAGCTTAAATAAATGCAAGGGATCCCGATCCCGTGATGAATAGAAGTAGCAAAATAAAACTACTATAAACTATAACGATATGGGTAAATTGCTGTAAGTACAACGCTCGCTAGTTCACTCGTCACAACCCCATGCAACACTAACCTGCAACCTGTTCATTCATGAAACATGAATGCCAAATTCAGTGGGGAGTAACTCGGGGTTCTCCTAGTCATATCACATCTAAACGCACATAAGCAAGTATGGAAGCATGTATCATCATGCATTCATACATATCATGCCGATTATAAGTATAGCATTTCATGTTAACATTGCATAAGCATGCGAAACATCCATCGTATCATCATCCTGCAACATCGACTCAAGAAAGACTCCCCTTGGCAACCACGTGTATACTAAGGGCTTGCATCTAACCATTAGCGACATATGCTTGAAAAGGTTATTGACTCAACACACAAACCAATCACATGCATCCAATCGATCAAGTATACAACCTATCATATGATCAAACATAAGCATACACACTCTCACGGTAAATGACAAGCACTAGCATCTGTACAAGCAAGTATGATCAAGCACGTCCGTTGGATACACATTTCCCTGAACCGTTTATGATAAACATTTCGTACACGAAAGATTCACACGTCCACAGGTTAAAAATTTCCCTGAATCGTGTACGATAAACATTTCGTACACGAAAGACTCATTTCCTCCCGGTAGGACGACGATAATAATACAGTTCTAGTCTAAACCTGGCCAGACTCTCGGAATGAACATGTTCCGATTCGACATGCGATAAACATTTCGCATCCAAGACTCGATCAACACAAAAGACGTCGAGTGCCCCAAATTCGGCCAAATTACACGAAAGAGGCGGAAAGAGCACAAGAATCATATACAAGCAAGTACGCTACATGCAAAGACACCACCTCGCAAGGATACAACATTTGACGACAAGTCGATCAACGCATTGCGTTCGCCTCCCAACAACGTCGTCATATCCCCACTCACAAATGCATACAAGCATCAAGGATACACCCCATCGCTCCGACATTCTAGTCTAACGAGTATGAAGGTGTAGCCAGAAAATGAGAGTTCAAAGCATCCAACAAGTAGTGCTCAAATCATTACATTAGGCAAAACCGACTCAAAGGTTGGGACATACTAAAAATCGTCACCAAACATGTGATAAAGCATAATATAAATGTAACAATGATAAAAATGAGTCAATACGTGATACATAAGCATTAGACAAAGTTTAAGAAGTATAACGAATAAGAAACATATATCTCATCTCAAAACAACAAGTTTGGAAACCAACTAAAACAAGGGTCCACTTCAAACGGTCATAACTTCAGTTCTAGACATGAGAATTCATTAATTCCAAGTGGAAGTGATATCTTATCCTCTTAGGATTCTAACGGTAGGTCACAAGCCCAAACAAAGCAAGTAACAAATGAGATATGATCATTTTACGAAAATGGGCCAGTGTAGGAAAACTGCAATCGTCACGACCGTGACTTGTATGTCTCGCCCGTGAAAGGTCTGTCACGCAAGGGTATTGGTTCTGCCTCTTATTTTACGCCCGTGACATATAGGTCACGCCTGTGACTTGGGTCGAGACAAATCTACTTTATTCTAAACTCAACCATGACTTCCAAATTCAATTCATACACAAGTTATGCCAAAACCAATTACACCCATCAGGGGCGGACCCAGATTTTAATTTTTGGTGTAGCAAAAATAAAAAATACTTATATTTTTTATTATTTAAAATCGACTATAAAGCCGCCGGTCCGCTGCCGGTCCGCCGCTTATGCAAATACCCATCTGATTTTCAATTCTTTACACTTTTTTGCTAATAAAAACTTAAAATGTATGTGATTTATGCTCAATTAATGTAAGAATGTTACCAAAAAATTAAATTCTAAATCCAAAATCATTGAAAAAACTTACGGTAACTATTCGAAAATCGCTTACTAATCACGAATTAGGCCATAAAATGAAAAGAAGAATAAATAGACTACTAAGTGGTGTGGTGTCTGCTTGAGAATAAACTTGAATTTTTCCAAAAGTCACTTTTATATGTCTTGTATGATATTATTGCTTTCCAAAGTTGAGAATTTGGAAGAACAAAGAGGTTTAAAAGAAATGTAGTTATTATCTTATGGGAGTTATTAAGTAATTAAGAGTGCAAATTGATAATAAATGTTGACTGAAGTATATTGTGGGGGGAATTGTGGAATTACGGGAAGATAAACGCATTTAATGAACGAATAATAGATTATTTATGATGTAGCACTTGCCTCACCATTGAGATGGGTGGGTGATGCGTGTATTTTATATAGACCTTTTAGGCTATATTTGCACGCATTTCCATGCTCATTTAGTAGTGTTATACTACAAATATCCCCTGAATAGTCTACTTTGGTTTGTTTTGTAATATTTGCAGGTATGGACCAGAATGACGGAAAACTAGTCATTTTGTAGCTCCTCAAGCATGCATAAGTGAGCCGGAAAGGAATCTTGGTGTCTCAGAATGTGTGAAGTCGTGTTGAACGAATGGAAGAACGAAATCCATGAGCAAAACTCTCGTTCGAGGTATAAAAGCCTTCGGTCGACCACCTTATTGATTAGAAGACCTCGATCGAGCACTATAGTTATTCGATCGAATTGCTGGCTTTGGACATTTACTCGATCGAGCACTATGTTTACTCGATCGAGTGCTTTGGACAACAAATGTTACTCGATCGAAAGGTTACAAGCTATGGGCTTTGCGAGATAGTGTATTAAGCAATGGACGCCTTGTATTTTATTATTCTACTTAAGGGTGAAATTTTGTAACAATAGGGATCATCTCCTTACTCTAGACTGGAGACTAGACAACAACTTTTTACCCTAGACTTTATTTTTGACTTCTATTTTGGTTCTGAATTGGAAGACTTCTTCTGACCTTTCTTCTTCTTTCCAGTTCGGTATTATTGTTCTTGAATTCGATTAATTATTTCTCTATGTCTCTTTATTTTTTATTTATTGTTGTTGTTCTTCTTCTTCCTATTATGCGTAGCTAATTCCTTTGCTAGGATTTAGGGGAACCGTGGCTTAGGTAAGATGAATTGATTAGTAGTCTTTAGATTAGGTTTGGATGCAATCATCACATTCAATAGCTTTTAATTGTTTGAGTCGACGCATTCAATTGATTGATTTGATACCCCCTTGACCTAGATCGAGAGATTGGAAAAGGGCAGATCAGTGATGAACATTGGGATTATGCTAATGAGGGCGAGAGCTAAGTTAGTATATCTTAGGGCGAATAGCGGACCGAAAGGACCTTTTCACTACCCACAAACCTGTTTAGATATTACTTTGATTTCTATTCTGACCCTAGATGCCATGAGGAACCGACGATCCTAGTTCTTCTTCTTTCTGTTATTTCGCTTTTCATTTCTCTTTCCCTTTTCTCTTGTAGTGTTAGAAAATCATTTAAACCAACCCCCCAATTTAGTTACTTTGACATAATTAGCAAGTTATAGGATTCACTCTCCCTGTGGATTCGATACCCGACTGCCTCTACTGCATTTTGTTGAGACCGTTAGGTTTTATCTTTGATAGGGTTGCGATAGCCGTGTCAAATTTTGGCGCCGTTGCCGGGGATTCCATATCGTGTCTGCATTTCGTTTTTACTGCATTTTCGTATGCATTGTTGATAACTCAAAAATTCCAAAAACTTCAAAATTTCATGTTTATTTTTGCATTTTAGTCGAGTCGGAACAATTTTCTCCTACTCTTCATCTAGCCTCAACTTAAGCCTTGCACAGTTAATATCTCTTGCATGGTCATTTGCTGTTAATCGATGCTGAACGAATAGACTTGACTTGACATGTTGGCAACCTACTTACATATTCTGAGGATTAGAGCTCTTAAACTGGTGACATCTATGACCAGTTCATATAGGATTGTGAGTAGTTACTCCCTCGTGTCATCGCATTGCATGTATATGAAACTTGATTCTTACAGCCTGCACGTACGGGTTCGTGGTCGGTATCACATGTTTGGAGAATCCTTGCAATTTCCCTTTTTCTCATTACCCAATTAACTCCACATTCAGCCAAAACTGCCAGTTGACCCACGATCTACATCCTAATTTTAGCCTACCTTGCGTCGAGCTAGTCTAGTGTTGGTTGTTGAGGTATTTACTCCATTTTATCAGTTTGGTTTGCATTCCTGCCACGGAGTTGGTATTTGAAGAATTTGGGAATCGAAGTTGAAATTGTTTCCGTGGAAATGTTAGCTGAATATTAAAAGAAAAAAAAAAAGAGAAATGAAAAAGAAAATAAGAAGGAAAAAATAATAGAGAAAAAAAATGGTCTCTGTTCCCATGCTTTATTCATATCATATGGGGATTTATTAAGAGCTGAATAAGCTAACCAGTTTCGGTTCCACTCCATTCTTTTGGTTCTGGTGAGTTGTCGGCCGAATCATGGCCGTGTACTTCGTTATGAGATAAGAAGACGGATTTTGTCATTTGATTGAGATTCAGGTAGCTAGCTTGACGCTTTACCTCCTCTATTCCATTATTGTTTTGCCCCTTCTTACCCATAACCTCACTTATCCAAATGTTGCGAGTATTCGGCGTGTGATAGTCCTTGAATGGTGGTTGTGCGTGTGTACGGTAACTGAATCTTTTATCATGTTAGTTGGCATTGCATGAACGCGACGGTCGTAGTTAGGTGAGCGACTATTTTCTCCTTCTCTCTCTTGCACATAACATGCTTACCCTTTGCTTTGCTGAGAGAAGAGTGACCCGTGAGAGTCTGACATTGATGGTCTGGCAAGGTCGACGGTTCAGTTCGTTTGCATTTGATATCATTGCTGAGTTTGATTGTTGCATTAAATTGGTTCAAGCAGGCGATTTGCGGTAGTCCGGAGTTTATTTGTTCTATCTTTTTGTTGCATCCTTTTTGCTTGAGGACAAGCAAAGGTTTGGTTTGGGGAAGTTTGATGTGTGTATTTTATATAGACCTTTTATGCCATATTTGCACGCATTTCCATGCTCATTTAGTAGTGTTATACTACAAATATCCCCCGAATAGTCTACTTTGGTTTGTTTTGTAATATTTGCAGGTATGGACCAGAATGACGAAAAACTAGCCATTTTTGTAGCTCCTCAAGCATGCATAGGTGAGTCGGAAAGGAATCTTAGTGTCTCGGAATGCGTGAAGTCGTGTTGAAGGAATGGAAGAACGAAATCCATGAGCAAAACACTCGTTCGAGGTGTACAAGTTTTCGATCGACTACTCTATTAATTAGAAGACCTCGATCGAGCGTTGTTCTGCTCGATCGAGCTGCTGGTTTTGGACATTTACTCGATCGAGCACTATGGTTACTCAATCGAGTGCTTTGGACAACAAATGTTACTCGATCGAAAGGTTACAAGCTATGGGCTTTGCGAGATAGTGTATTAAGCAATGGACGCCTTGTATTTTATTATTCTACTAAAGGGTGAAACTTCGGAACAATAGGGACACTGAGGACTCTAGACTTTAGACTAGAAAACAATTTTTACCCTAGACTTTATCTTTGACTTCGATTGCTGGATCTGAATTTGAGCACTTCCTCTGACTTTCTTCTTCTTTCAAATTCGGGTATTATTGTTCTTGAATTTAATTAGTTATTTCTCTATGTCTTTTTGTTTCTTATTTATTATTGTTGTTGTTCTTCTTTCTATTATGTGTAGCTAATTCCTTTGCTAGGATTTAGGGGAACCGTGGCTTAGGTAAGATGAATTGATTAGTAGTCTTTAGATTAGGTTTGGATGCAATCATCACATTTAATAGCTTTTAATTGTTTGAGTCGACGCATTCAATTGATTGTTGTGATACCCCCTTGACCTAGATCGAGATATTGGAAAAGGGCAGATCAGTGATGAACATTGAGATTCTGCTAATGAGGGCGAGAGCTAAGTTAGTATATCTTAGGGCGAATAGCGGACCGAAAAGACCTTTTCACTACCCACAAACCTGTTTAGATTTTACTTTGATTTCTATCCTGACCCTAGATGCCATGGGGAACCGACGATCCTAGTTCTTCTTCTTTTTGTTGTTTCGCTCTTCACTTCTCTTTCCCTTTTCTCTTGTAGTGTTAGAAAATCATTTAAACAAACCCCCCAATTTAGTTACCTTGGAAGACTTAGCAAGTTATAGGATTCCCTCTCCCTGTGGATTCGATACCCGACTGCCTCTACTGCATTTTGTTGAGACCGTTAGGTTTTATCTTTGATAGGGTTGCGACAGCCGTATCACACCCCATCCTTAATATTCCTGTTGTGATTTGGTCAATATTTGTAATATATTGTATCCTTGTTTATGGCTGACTATGTAACCTATATATACTGATTTGAGAATGAATGAAAAGGTAAGAGATTGCATTCTTTCAGGGTATTAGACCTTTCTCTTCTAAAACCCTAGCAACTAGGGATGTCAATGGGGCGGGGTGGGTGCGGAGGAAGGGTATCCCGCACCCGCATTCGCGAACAATAATGCGTACCCACACCCGCCCCACGACCCGTACGGGTGACACTTTTCAAAACTGCGCCCGCCCCGCGGCGACCCGCGGGGATCCGCTTATCTGCCAAATTACCTTTCCCTTCGTAAGACAATTTTTAAAAATAAAATTCTTGTATATAAAACATACTAAGTCTCGTAAAATTTTTGCAAATAAGTCTCCGCAAAGTGGTTTGAAATAGATCACATTCAATTAATTAGTTATTACATAAGTTTTTTAAACAAGTAGTTGGTGAAAGTTAACAAGATTATCAACGCCACAAACATAATCTACCAATTGCTAAATCTGGTTACGAAATCTAGCATTATAGCTAAATAGATAAGTCTCTTTTATTAGTTTAGTCTTTATCTTTATAAAATTATAAGTTTTTTTTTATTTTTACTTAGCTACACCTATATTATAGGTGGGCGGGAGATGAGTGTGGCGGGTATAAGTGGGGCGGGGACATGCGAGGCAGGGTGGTGTGGGGGCGAAGTGGGGTGGGGTGGGTATGGGGCGGGTCTCATGTGATACCCGCATCTGCCCCACGACCCGCGACGAATGACAATTTTGATACCCGTCCCCGCCCCAGCACCCATCAAATCATTACCCGCACCCGGTCCAAGTGGGGTGGGTGTGGGGCGAGACCCGTCAAGACCCGCCCCATTGACATCCCTACTAGCAACCTCTCTTCTTCTCGGCCTCCTCTCTCATTCGATTCTCCTTCCTTCCTCCTACCATGGTCTAAACCAGCCTTTCATCCCGCCTTTGGTGTCAACTCTATCAAGAACCATGTCGCTATCGTACTCGAGATGGACGATGCAATGGATTTATGCCACCATCTCCAACGAACTTTTCTAGACAGTTGTCTAAGCCGGATGCACTGCCAAGGATGTGTGGGATCGTATCCGGGATCTCTTCCACGACAAAAGAAACTCCAGGACAGTTTTTATGGAGCAAAAATTTACGTCCACCCGCCACGATGACTTCCCCTCTGTCTCAGCCTAATGTCAGGCTCTCAAAGTTATCGCGGATCAACTAAGCAACGTCGTTTCCAAGGTTAGAATTGATCGTCTTGTCTTGCAGATGGTCACCAATCTATTTGAAGGCTACGACAATATCGCTGCTATCATTCAACAACGCGATATGTTGCCTCTTTTTTACAAAGCCCGTTCTATGCTTGTACTTGAAGAAAGCCGCAAAAACAAAGCCGCCTCCTCCTCCTCTAATGGCACCGCCCGTGTTTCCACTTATAATGAGGACTCCGTCAGGTCCGACACTTCTCCCTCCACTAATGTCTCCCATCACAATAACAGAGGCTATGCTGGTCGTGGTAATAATCGCAAAAACAATTACCGCGGCAAAAATCGGGGGGGGGGGGGGGGGGGGGGGGGGGGGTGGGGGGGGGGGGGGGGGGGGGGGGGGGGGGGGGGGGGGGGGGGGGGGGGGGGGGGGGGGGGGGGGGGGGGGGGGGGGGGGGGGGGGGGGGGGGGGGGGGGGGGGGGGGGGGGGGGGGGGGGGGGGGGGGGGGGGGTGGTCGTGGCTCTAGCAACACTCACAGTGGTTGTAGTCGTGTCTATGTCTAGCAAGTACAACAACCGACATAACAAGCTTCTTCTTTAGGGCATTGGGCCTGGATCCCTCAAGGGTCTACCTCTCTACCGGCCTCCTGGTCTCCACCCTGGCCCCATACCCGACTATGGGGTGGGTCCCTCCACCGCATTATGGCGCCGTAATTATAGGCCCTCGACCCCAGCAAGCATTTGACA
Organism: Heliosperma pusillum; assembly: GCA_022085475.1. Classification (NCBI taxonomy): domain Eukaryota; kingdom Viridiplantae; phylum Streptophyta; class Magnoliopsida; order Caryophyllales; family Caryophyllaceae; genus Heliosperma; species Heliosperma pusillum. Next base: position 37,906 of record JAIUZE010070759.1, on the reverse strand, counting down.
TCGGACCCTCATGGTCCGCAACAGCAGACTACTGCCCAGACGGTGTACTATCCGACTCAGCTCACTGATGCTATGCAATCGATGTCCCTTCAACTACCCGATGAGCCGTGTTATACGGAAACAAGTGCCTCCTCGCATATGACATTGAACCCAGGTAAAGTCTCGTCTTATTCTCATTTGAGCACCAATCGTAATATTATCGTCGGTAATGGCCATCAGATTCCTATTAAGGCTACGGTAATACCCTACTCTCTCGTCCCCATCCCCTCTTACGATTAAAAAATGTCCTTCATGCTCGTCTCTGTATATAGATTTACTACTGATAACTCAGTTTTTTTGGAATTTGACCTATTTGGTTTTAGTGTAAAGGATTTTTGGACGGGGACAACTTATGAGATGTAGTAGCCGCGGTGACCTCTACCCTCTCACCTCACATAAAACCGTCACCACAAATTCACCTCTAGCTCTTGCAGCCGTCACCCCTTCTCTATGCAGAACAGAACGGAAAGAGAGTGGCTTGTACGAAACCCAATAGAAGCAACATATGTGGCACCCGAGAAGCCTGTTTGAGGCAGTAAATGGTTTTTTCGAAAGACATAAATACTGCGGTGTGCACGGTCACGGAAGCCAGGAGGTTGATGCTTGTAAACAGTTTCGTTCAAGTGGACATGGTGGAAATCATTCTTCACATCGAGCCGGTGAATGGACTAATACTTAAAGACAACAATGTTGAGCACAATATGGATAGTGGCAGGCTTCAAAACATGACAGGATGTTTCTTCACAATCTATATCAACCTATTGGAACCTGCCATTGACAAAAAATGAGATTTGTGCCACTAAAGATCGCCTTTATATTTATATTTACACTTAAAGAGCCACATACAATGGGTGTTGTTTACATTATTTGCTCGAGGAGAAATTACCACGTACCATTTTTAATAAGAGCATCATACTCGTCGTGCATAGCTTGACCTGCAAATCGGGTCACAAAGGGCGAGGATTGAATCTTTTAGGCGTGGGGAAGGGGTGACAGTGGTGTAAAGTTCAAGGATAGCACGAGGTTGAACAATGTCGTGTTGAAGCCGGGTGCGCATTTGAGGATTGGAGGGGGATAGGGATGAGGATGGGTCAGGGGTCCGTTTGGGGGTTTTCTGATGGGCAGGGGATGAGACATGTAAGGGTGTGTTTTGATGCGTAGGGGCATGTTGGGGGTGGTGGCAGTATGGGGAAACTGGTAGGCGAGGTATGGTGGCATAAGGTATGGTGGGCGGCTAGGTTTGATGGTGGCGAACGTAGAGGTTTATGTCAAAGTAAAGAAATATGTAGGTAGTGGGAGTAAGAGTATGACGTTTATGGAAATGAGAGATGATAAAGCAACAATATATCTTATAGGTTAAAACACAAGTAGCCGCGATGATTAAATTGGTAGTCAAAGAAAGAAGCAAGGTGTAGAGTGAGGGGCAAGTTTATGGATTTAGTCAGAAGGGAGGAGGTGATATCAAAGACACCCGAAGACACGAAGGGTAGAGTAACATGGGTTGTAAAGATGTAGACATTATGTAGAGGATACATTTTTTTTAGCTTTGATAGGGAGGATATTATGTATGTAAGTGGCCATGGCAAGAGCATAAGGCCAAATATCGGGGGGCAACGTGGGACTGATATTGTTGCTAGTATATATTTTCCATTCCGCTTTTCTATTTTGAGATGAGGTGCGAGGGAAAGAAAAGTAAATGGAATACGTACCGTGAGTTTGGAAGATAGAAATGATATTTGTTGTTGTCAATTTTTTTTTATTGTGGTCACATTGAAAGATTTATATTTTACATTCAAATTGAGTGTTAATGGATATTGGATTGTTGAATGATGGAGAAGAAATATGATATTTGTTTAATAGGAAAAGTCCATTAGAAATTCTTAAAATCGTTAAGAAAAACAAAGTAGTAACGATGACTCACATTACTTATTAACATAGGAGACCTCCATAAATTAATGTGGACAACATCAAATGGTAAAATATATCGAGAATGTCCATAAGCATAACTTAACCTCTAATATAGTTTCTTTGCCTAGTTCACAAGCATGCTAGTGTTTTGTGTTAGGCACATTATTACAAGCAATAGAATTACATTTTTTAAGCAAGGAAAAAATAGAAGGTCCAGGATGTCCAAGTCAGAAGTGTCAAAGACTTAGAGCGACGACTGTGAGGGCTAGGTAGAAGCTGATGGTGGCCAATTTGGTGAGGTGAGAGGATATAGGTCACTGTTACTACTGCATTTCATAAATCGGGTCCCCGTCTCAAGGTTCTTCACATTAAAATCAAAAGGGTCAAATTTCACGAAAATTGAGTTATCGTTAGTGAATTAAGGAACATAGACGAGATTTTTTGACAAAGGTCAGGGCATAAAGGACGTTATTAAGTTTTAAAGGGGGATGAATATGCAAAATATTAGTATCACCGTATTCTCGAATTGGAATCTAATGGCCATCACCGACAGTGATTCTACGAGGGGTTTTCATATTAATCTAAGACGAGTGTTTACCCTAGTCCGACTTAAAAAATCACTTGTGTTTATACCACGATTCATCCGGCGGTTGAAGGGGCATTGATTGGATAAGAATCGCCAGTTTGGTGGGGGGTAGTAATACGCCGGATATGAAGGTTGCGACTGATTGCTTGTGGAGGGCTATGCGAGAAAATCATGTTGCGGCCGAGGAACTAAGACACCTCAAGATGGTATTGAGGCATGACCCATCCGACAATGGGGTAGGGACACGGAAGAGGTATTAAAGAGGCCGGATGGTTGGCTGAGCAACTGGTAATCCAGGACAGTGACACAGTTGCGATTAAGACGGTGTCGACAAAGGCTGGCCTTGCCCACAATTGCCACCCCCTTAGTTGTTGTTTGAATCGCGATTACCCCCACTTACACTCCCGTGGATATTCTTGTCACGCTAGTTGCGATTGCGGTCGTTGCGATGACCGCGTTTAATACCCCGCCTTACCCGGGAGCCTTTAAGCAAGACCTTTTGGAACAAGGAAAGGGTTACGTCTCAGTTTCCCGAGGTAGGATGTATCGAATTGAGTCTCAAAAAATTTTATGCATTATATAAAATAAAATGTCAAAAAATGTCTAAAAAATCCAATTACAACTCAAAGTAAAAAGTATAACTCAATGTCGAATAATAAAAGTCTAAAGTCTTCTAGTTCAAAAGTAAAGCAAGTCCAAGGCAAAACAAGTGGAGAGTCTAAGTGTCCATGACCAATCCCGTGCACACACCCTATGTCATCATAGCATGTCATCATCATACCCTATCAAGACCTACTCTCCATACGCCAGAAATATCGTAAAGGTCACGGTAGATAAAACAAACAACAACGACCAGTTTACATGTACACAATCAATCCATTTGAAATCACAATATGATAATCTCACATAACCAGTGCCATCAAGTAGCGCACCACGATGCCATCAAGGTGCACACCGTACCATCAATCAAGGTGCCACAAACAAGCACACCGTCATGTCCAGGGCACATCGTAGACACAACGGGCCCTTCGCAGCAGGTCACCGCAGGCTTAGTTCATCACAACGTGCACTGTCTCTTATATAGTGGGACCATGAAGAGCGACCCGCACAGTCTATGGAGCCGTTATCCCGCTACCGATTCATATAAAACACCTTCATACTCCAATATCACACAATCACAATCAATCACCCAAACTCCAAGTCAACATGTCAATATCATATCATAATCACATCAATCAATCACATACACATAAACTGAGTATGATTAACCTACCTTTTAGCAATATCAAAACAAGAAAGCTCACACAAGGAAAGCTAGAAATCCTCATCTACTAAGTTACCACCTACAATAACACAATGCTACGAATTACTACTAATTACTAACATTTCCTACTCATTACTACTAATTACACCACTTTCTCCGAATTCTCACACTAGTAAGTCTAGGTCAAATTATCTCAAATCTCATCCTAATAACTAATAATCATTAAACTATAATCTATATCATTTTCCCCCAATTTATAGGATATTCAATAACAGTTCTATCATCAATAAATTTTTTTCCCAAATTCTACTCTAGTAACAATAATCTTACTCAAGATAATCATTATAACCTAATCTAAACAATATTTTTCAATCTAAATAATATAAATCCCAACCTAATAATCAATCTAACTAACAATATCATACTAATTACTCTAAACCCTAACTTAAAAGATGATTCAATTAATTCACAAGACTAAATATGAAGATGACTTAAAAAGATTCGAAAAGATGAGAGAAAGATCTAGAAGATTTATTTTCTCAAACAATCCAAGAGAAGATTAAAGAAGCAATTAGAGAGTAGTTGGAGAGTTATTAGAGGATTTATGACAATTTTATGTTACTAATGAAGTATTACGAAGGATTAAGAAAGATTAGAGTCTTATATAATAGATAGCTCTCACACAAAATTAAAATAATAGAAGCATCGATTCAACAATTACTCGGTTGAGTAATATCCTTACTCGACCGAGTAACACTCACAACGAGTACCCATATTACTCAATCGAGTAAAATCAAACATGTCAAAACCAAAACGTCGAATTACTCTATATAGTCCATGATCACTCGACCAAGTTATCCTCAACTCGACCGAGTAACCAACTACTCGATATATTAGTCCACGATCAATCGACCAAGTTATCCTCAACTCGACTGAGTAACACCTCCACTCAGCCGAGTACGCACCTTACTCGACCAAGTAATCCCTCATGTATTACACCGCGACCCAAATAACCTCGATTGTTGTTTTTGTTTGGGTTAGGATAAGAGAAAAGATTGAGAGGGAAGATATTTGGCGGAACCATGTGTATCAGAGGAGTAAAGGTGTGTGGCAGACATGGCGTAACCATCGGAAGAGGAAGTAACCTTTGATTTGCGGGCCTTATAAAATTGAAGCAAATGATTGGTTTGAATAACGACGGTAGAAATATTATCATAGCCATCGAAGAGACTGGTGACTAGTTGCAAGAAAATGGAGTCGATTCTCACCTTAGACACGACATTGCTTAATTGGTCAACAAGCATGACACGACCGTGAGCTAGGTAGTACCAAAACGGACACGAACACGACGCGGACACATGACACGGTATCCCATGAAATTTAGGACACGGGACACGTTATATAAATTTAATAAAATTTATATTTCATAGTTATAAACATTTGATTTTATTTTTGTAAAGTATTTGATATTAAATTTGAATAAGTAAAGTTAAAATTTGGCATTGACTATAACTCCTTTTCATTTCCACCCAAACACATCTTCTAATTCACCTCTTTCGATGGCTCATTTTTCGTTTAATCATTGACCGCAAATGATGTCTAAATACCATGGACACGCGTATGACACGTGCCTAAACAAAAGAAGAAATTTAGACACGGCTCCGACACGTTTGGGAGCGTGTCCGAGGAGTGTCGGTGTTGGACATGGTAAGGCTAATTAACAGAAGTGTCCGTGCTACCTAGGCAGTGAGGAGGTCGTCCATGCGAGTTGCGGAGATTGTTGTTCTAAGAAGACTACCTTGAGGTTTTTGTTGTCGTGGTAGAGCTTTTTAAGACGATTCCCTGTGTATTTTGCTGTGGAACCAAGTCACAATAGTTTGAAGGAGATCATTAGAGAAGGTGCAATGAATTGATACATTGCTTAACAATGGCATCCAAGCGCACAAAAAGCTAAGGGGAGGGCGCTACGCCCGGAGTCTTTGAGCATGGCCTTCCGAGAGTGGGAGGGCGCTACGCCTCGATCGTTAACAAATAAAACATCATTTGGACCTAAAGGTAAGGCCAATTATAGTGAACTTTGTTTAAAATGACCCATATCATCTAGGTTCGTGTTAAACACCATAGGAACATATATTCTGTATGTTTAGTAATATAATGTATTTGTTTGTGTGGATGATGGATTTGGTTGTATATATACAATGCACGCTTGACAAATATGTAAGATGATATGTGTTTGGTTGCTATTGATTTGGTTGTTTGTTTTTTTTGCAAAATATTTTGCACACTAATAAGTTATGTTGGTCTCAATACTCTCTCATCGATAAAAGGAATGTGGATTATTTGATAAGAAATCAATTTTAAAGAAAAAAAGAATAATATATATCATACTTTTAGAAAACGGATGTCTATTATTGCAATAAACATCGGTTTTTTGTAAAACTCTGAGCGTATTTATAGAGTAGACATCAGACAAAGTATAACCGATGTCTATTTTTGAATAGACATCAGACTTAAGACTGATGTAAGAGAAAAAAGAATATACATGTGTCAACTGTGCAACAATTTAAAATCCGATGACTATTGATGAAAAGTCTGATGTTTATGATGATTTTTGTAGTAGTGCGATGACCAAACAAATATTGCTAATTAACGTGTTACTCCGTATTACGAAGTAGTGCCACTCAATGGTTTAAAAGGTCATTACTACTCGGGATATTTCAAATAAAATATCTTCATATTTTAGCCTTTTTCTCAAAAGTTTGATATTTCAACAATATTATTAATGAAAGATACTTTATAATTTTAGTCTATTTTCCTGATTTTCTACCACACATAATCAATCAAAGCAATGAAAATCTATGTGTTTTCAAATATCAAATTATTAACATATTCAACATCATGAACATCATTCTTTACTTAACCTAGAAATTAAATCCAATTTCCTTGTTATAAGCCACCTAAGAGACAATTTCATAATAAATTTAGGGTTAATTTCTAATGTTACCGTTATTTAAAGTAAAAGCGGTCCCCAATGTAATAAATAAAAGGATATGAATTATGTATAATGTCATACTTTTAACAATCATCATAGTCTACGACAAGATAGAAACATTAACTAAAGCCACTAAGACGTGATTAATAATTTAAGAGATATACAACATTGAGGGATTAACAAATAATTAAGTTGGAGGGATTGCCATTTTTGCAAAGCTTATTATACATTCAAAATATCATGGTATATGGACATAAATATTAGGAGTTACTGTGAGACCATCTTAAATTCATTAAGATAATACAAAATATATGAATAATACGCTAAAAACTAACGAAAAGAAAAAGTGAAAACTTAAACTAAAACAATAACTACCTATCATGTGACATGTAGACAGAGCCACATAGGTCTCATAGGAGAATTAACAAAATATTAGGAAGCATAGCGTAATCATTCTAGTTTATAGTTTTATTTGTTCCTTTAATTTAGCTTATTTAGCTATGTCAAGCATTTTCACGTTATATGTAAAAAAATATGGTAGAAGGAATATTGTTTTCCGGTTTGTTTGTCCATCTGGTATATTCTCCTAAATCACCAGAATCTCTTATCATTTTACGGCCTACTGGTTTCAAGATCGAATAGTCTTATCATATCATAAACTAATTCGATAGTAATATTTCTAATAGCACTATAGGCGCTCGTATTATATATTTTTTTCCTTCTTTGATGAAAACAAGTTGTACTCTTATTTTGTGTTTACTTATCATAAACATTGTTCATTATTGTTATAATTAAAATATGAACATACAGGGAACATCGTAACAAACTAAAATATATTTAATTCTATCATTTTGTTGAAAAAAGTAATCACAATAAAAAATAAACGTATATTATTTAAAAAAATATTAGTATAAAAATATTATTTTAAATGTAACAAAAAAACGTATATTATTAATTAAAAATTAAAGTAGCCACGTACATTGCTAGTCAGACAATAACAATCTAGGCTTACTGTGAATTGAGAAATAAAAAAATAGAAAGTTCTAAATTTTTTTTTTTTTTACAAAAGCCCTTAGAGATAGGATTTTAACCAAAGAGATGAAGAATTTCGTAAAAAAGATAAAATTTGATCATGCGTAGAATCGTAGTACGATATTTATTTAGTTTGAGTTAAATAAGGGTAGGATGTACCAATACCCAAATCTCAAATATATAATTACTATTTTAAAGTCTTCTCTAGAGTTTCTTATCAGAGCCTCCGTCTAATCGTCGTCTTTAATTCCTCCTTGTTTTTGAAGGTCCATCTCTACGATTATCGTAGGGATTGTATGCTGCAGATTTTTGTTGCGTAAGGTTATTTTTAGAAGTTCATTTCGTATGGATTCAAGCGAAGAAAAATGTCGAAGGAAAGGAAAAGAGATCATGAAAAAATCTGATGAGTTTATATGGGATACTGGGGAAGAAGAACATGGAGTTGAAAATAATAGTATTATGCTTGCGGGCAGAATCTGGACATCAAAGTCAATCAATGCGAAAGCGGGCGTGGATACGATGATCAAACTATGGAACACAAAAGGTAATGTCTTGGGAAATCTTATCAATGCTACAAGTAAAATTTTGTATTTAAATTTAGTTCGGAAAACGACAAAGCAAGAGTTATTGAAGGCCAGCCATGGCATTTGGATAAATTTATCTGGTGTTTTAATGAGCCTAGTAGTGAAGTAAAATTGACAGATACATCGCGCTCACATGTCCCCATGTGGGCCAGGGTTTATGATGCCTATCCATGGACGGTCTAATTTGGAGAATATTCGTAGACTTGGGGAGCAGTTGGGAAGTTTTATCAGGATCGATGTTGCACCAATTCCGGAGATATAGAGGGCAATACGTATCAGAATTTTTATTGATGTGAGAACCCCCTTGCGTAATTCTGTTCGTGTTAAGATGGCGGATGAGGATACAGTAGAATTCAGTGTCAAGTACGAAAGGTTACCTACCTTTTGCTACGAGTGCGGTATTTTGGGGGCATGGTGAAAATGATTGTGATGACAGACCATACGAAGAAGTGGAGTTACAGTTTAATGCAGGGTTGAGGGCTTCTCCATGCCGAGTGGTTAAAACGGCAACGGGTGTGGGAAAAAAATCATCAAAGTCGCTTGGTGGAGTTTTTTAGGAAGAGTATAGGAAAAACGAAGAGAAGATTAGTTCAAGTATGACTACTAAACTGCAATAAATTTCATTTGAAGGCAAAGCGTAAAGACGATACTCAGTATTGTGCTATTAATTCGAATAGTGAGGCCTTTAAACAAGCTGAATAGGAAACTAGGGATAGGAGAAGGAATGAGCGGGAGCAGCTCAGAGACGATAGCACATGGATGACTGAAAGATTGAGGGGGTTGATGTGGGGCGAGTTAACGAATGGAGGGGTAGGAGGGGGTCTGAGCAGTCGAGAGCGAGGGTTGAAGGAGATGTGGAAGTGAGGGATACTGTTATAAAAATGGCAGGGGGGTGTGCAGTGGTGGGATGGAAATGAAGTGGAAAAGGCTTGCTAGGGAAAAAGGCAATACTATGTTTGAAGGGAGTGGTGAGGGTGGATAAGGCAGGTAATAAAAGGGGCAAAAACCCGATGGTGGTTAGCAGATTAAGATGGTAGGGGAGCAGGGAGGATCCAAATGTCGGAAAATCATGGTTGTAAGATCATCTGAGGCGGAGGTTAGGGTGATAAACCCCGCCGAGCCCAATGAATATCCTTAGTCTTAACTGTAGGGGGCTGGTCAATTCCAATGCAGTAGGCGGACTCCGTAACCTTATACGGAAAGAGGCCCCCGCTATGGTTTTCCTTACCGAGACTAATCTTAGCGGTGAAGAATTTAGGAGAGTGCGTGATCGTTTGGATGAGTACGTTGGCTTGGAAGTGGATAGTGTTGGGAGGTTTGGGGGTTTTGCATTTATTTGGAAAAAACATTTGAATTGTGTGCTTCGGCCAGCTTCGGTGCACCATAAAGATGTTGAAGTTTGTAGGGAAGGTGGAAAGTGACGTGTGACAGGATTCTATAGGTGGTCGAATGTGGCGGATATACATCTCTCATGGGAGCTTCTCACAGAGTTAAGAACCGAGGTCGATATGCCATGGATCTGCATAGGCGATTTTAACGAGATCCTATTTGGGACGGAGATGAAAGAGGGAATGAAACCACATTGGCAAATGACGAATTTTTGGGATGCCGTGAATGATTGCGGTAGCGTGATGTCGAATTTGAGGGGTATGAGTTTACGTTTGATAATGGGCAGGAAGGGAAGGATAATAGACAGAGGCGACTTGCCCGTGCATTGTGTAATGATGTGGAGTGATCTATTCCCTCGTACAAAACTGTCAAATTTGACGCGGGAATGGTTGGATCATGCATTAATATTATATTGGGTTGACAGGCGAGTGAGAGTCTCAGGTCTATAGTAAGCTATTTAGATTCGAACAGGTCTGGATTGATGAAAAATGATGCGAGGATACGGTAAAAGATGCTTGGGTGGGTGGTGGGGGGGGGGGGGTAAGGAGGATGTGTTTCTACCCTTGCGAGATGTGCAGAGCACCTTCAAAAATGAGATGGGGTGAATATCGGGAAAATTATGCGTGACTTTAACTCAAAGTGGCGAAAATTGATTCAATTGAACGAAGCTAGTTGAACTCCGAGTGATATTCAAGAAAGACGAACGTTGGTGTAAGATATTGCGAAGCTACTTAAGGAGGAGGAAATATTTTGGAGACAACGGTCTCGGGTCATTTGGCTTCAGGAGGGCAATAGGAACACGAAGTATTTTCATTGGAAGGCGGGGCAAAGAAAACAAAGAAACCATATTAGTAAGCTGATTGATGACGAGGGGCGGGTAAAAGAAGAACATGAAGAAATTATTGTGATAGCGAGGGAGTATTTTCAGGAGTTGTTCACTTCAGGACAACCTTCTAATTTTGAGCAGTTTTTAGATGGGGTGGCAGACCGTGTGACAGATGGGATGAATGCTTCTCTTCGTTGCATGTATACGGAGGAGGAGGTGGTGGTGGCGCTTAATCAGATGCATCCGTTGAAAGCTCCAGGTCCGGACGGAATGAATGAGCTCGTTTTCCAAACTTGCTGGCATATTGTTGGTAAAGTGGTCGTCCGCACCGTTCTTATCATCTTGCGTGGAGCTCCATTTCCGGGAGGTATAAACAAAACTCATATAGTTTTAATTCTGAAAAAGAAGGTTCCGGATAAAATAGTAGACTTTCGTCCTAGCTATTAGTTTATGAAACGTTATTTAAAAGCTCGTGTCAAAGGTTCTTGCTAACCTGTTATTATTTTTTTTAGTAATATTGTGACGGAGAACCAGAGTGCTTTCACACCGGGAAGACTTATTACGGATAATATTTTGGTAGCCTTCGAATTGTTCCATTTCATGAAAAATTCAAATCATAAAAGTGGGCACATGGCGCTAAAATCGGATACGTCAAAGGCTTAAGATAGGGTGGAATGGGTCTTTCTCGAAAGGGTGTTAACCAGAATGGGATTTGAGGCGAGGTGGATTAATAGGGTCATGTTACGTGTGTCGTCGGTTACTTTTTCTGTTTTGATAAATGGAAAGCCATCGGAGGAGTTTTACCCGGGTAGGGGTCTTCGTCAAGGGGACCCTTTATCCCCTTATATTTTCATCTTGTGTGCTGAGGTGCTTTTGAGTTTGATGATACGAGCTCATGAACTTGGGTCTATTCATGGGATTAAAATTGCTCTGAATACTCCTACCGTGACGCATTTACTATTTGCAGACGATAGTATTTTCTTTGTAAAAGCCAAAGTGGAGGAAGTTAGTCGAGTTAAATCTATTCTTCATGAATATGCTGGGGCGTCCAGATAGGTAATTAATTTTGATAAAACTACTGTCTCATTTAGCAAAGGGACGCGTGATATAAATAGGGAGCACGTGGCAGGTTGTTTGGGGGTTCGTATTGTCAATGAACAGGATAAGTATCTTGGGCTGCCCACGGTGATCGGTCAGTCGATAAAGGTTGTTGCGAGGAGCATTCGAGATAAATTACTTAAGAAATTACAAGGGTGGAAGGGTCAATTGTTTTTAATGGCAGGTGGGGAAGTGTTGAAAAGGCGGTAGCCCTGACCTATGCGATGAGCGTTTTCAAACTCCCGAATAACTTTTGTGAGGAACTTAGGTCTATCATGTCTCAACTTTGGTGGGACTCAGCCGATGGGAAGAGAAAAATTTCGTGGATTGCGTGGGTTTGGATTTAGGGACTTTGACAAGTTCAATATGGTGTTATTAGCGAAACAAGCGTGGCGGTTCCTTACAGAGCAATCGAGTCTAATGGTGAAGGTGCTCGGGGGGAAATATTTCCCGAATGGAAGATTTATGGAGGCCACTCTCGGGACTAACCCAAGCTACACGTGGCGCGGAATTTTGGAGGCAAGGGAAGTGATTCGGTTAAGAACGAGGAGACGAACTGGAAATGGGCTAACCACAAACGTTTGGACGGATCCTTGGATTCCGAAAACACAAACGAGAACGGACCTTTCTCCTAGGAAGAATTCGAGTTTGGAGATGTGCGTGGCAGATCTTTCGACACTAAATGGTAAAAGTTGGGACGAAAGTAAGGTATGCGAATTTGTTCTAATGTCTGAACATGAGAGAATCTTGAATATGCGTATTAGTGATACAAAACCGGATGACGAATGGACATGGGACTTGGAGAAACGTGGTGACTATTCGGTAAAATGCTTACATATAATTGACACGGAATGGTGAGGAGGTGGCCGGACCGTCTTGTCAGGCCAAAGAAATGTTTTTGTGGAATCATATATGGAAAGAAAATGTGCTCCCAAGGGTAAAGGTGTTTATGTGGCAATTGTGCAACAATGCAGTTGCTACTAAATGTAATCTGGCAAGTAAAATCCGATCGATGGAAAGTGACTGTTGCTGCAGCGAGATGAAGTTGGGTCTCCATCTTGTTCGGGGTTGTAGTTGGGTGGACAGGCTATGGGATAGGTTGGGTCTCGAGGTGCGGTTGCTAAATGGGTATGAGCGGATGAGGGAGTGAGTGGAAGATGTGTGGAGGGAGATGGAAGAAGGTGAGATAGATACATTTATGATCGGGTGTTGGGCAGCATGGGAGGCGAGAAATAAATGGGTCTTTGAAAATTTAAAGGTTGAGCCGCGTGGCGCGGCGAAAAGGACGGAGGAATTGCGACGGGATTTGAGCGACGTGTTGAGGAAGACAAATGCGAGAAAGGAGCAGAAAGGCAAGGAGAGAGGGACGAGTACAAATGTAGTTGAAGGGTGGCTGAAACCGGATGAGGGTGTGGGGAAGGTAAATGTGGATGCGGGGGGTGAAAGAGGGTTGAGGCGTAGGGATTAGGGTTGTGTGTTGGGACAGCCAAAGGACTGTTTTGTGTGGAATGGCAAAACATAAAACTGGGGAGACGGAACAAAAAATGGCGGAGGCGATTACGGTTTTGACGACTATAAAAGAAGCACGGAATCAAGGTCACCAAAAATTCGTAATTGAAAGTGATTGCAAGGAAGTAATAGAAGTCGTGAAACTGAAATCGACATGACGCAACGATTTTCATCAAATTTTAGACGACATTTATTCTTTTTGTAACGTTTGTGATTGTGTTTTTTGGTCTTTTGTTAGTAGGATGTACACCAACGTTGCGCATGAGCTTTCCCATCTTAGCTCGATGTGGTGCATGTGCTAGGAAAGTTTAGGTCGGTTCTCTACCTAGACATGTAATGGAATTAGCTTACGAGGATATTAATGTGATAAGGTAATACCGCTTTTGGGATTCGTTTAAAAAAAAAATCTCAAATACATAATTAATTTACATTAAATACTTTAGTGTCCGAAATACAAAACAAGGACGGTCGAATACAAGATAATACGACTCATCTAGACTCTACATAATAAATCCTCGATCTCGTCCCTAACCATCGTCATGTTACCAAATCATCATCAAATCAACAGTACCTACTACAACACTACTCACCACACGCGGAAATATCGTATGGATCACGGCAGAGAAACAAGTAACCAAATTCCAAAAACACGGCCAGTCAACATATACATAATCAAAAATAAATGCATTAAATAAAATCATCACACATATCCAGTGCCATCCATAGACACCATGGGCTTACCGCAGTAGGTTATCCCCAGACCTAGGTCATAACCACGTACACTGTCTATTCCATGGTGGGACCATGAAGAGCGACCACCGAAGTCTATAGAGACGGCTCCCACAACCGCCGCTCCATGTAACCAATCACAACAACACTAACACAATCACAACACAATGCATACTTTAATCAACATATTACAACCACATCACAATTCACATATAAGAATCAATCACATATACTTCAACTGAGTATGATTCACCCACCTTTTAAAAATTCCAAGCAATCATCAACCAATACCGGTCCAAACACATGAAGCACACCAAATGGAGTCCAATAGCACATCAAGCCAAGTCAAACAAGTAAAATGAGGACGGCGTAATTTCACCAAACACCTTGCCTACATTAACAATAATGATACTATCACTTCTAATTCCTACTAACACTAGTCTAATATTACCAGCCTATTACAATCCGACTCTAGACAACACAAAATGCAGGTCTAAACAACAAAAACGGAAAACCTCAAATATGGAAAATAAGGAGATAAAAGAATATGAGAAGCTCACCAAATGATGGTCCAAACCAAGATAAATGTTCCATAACCACAAGATCCAAAGATGAATACTTAAGAGAGGTTTAGAGAGAGATTCAATGTGGAGGGATAAGGTGCAAGTAACAAAATGAGGGCTACCAACTATAACCCCTTCAATTAGACCTAAACGGATTTGTGGAAACGGTGAAACTGACATAAACTCGGTTCAGTAAAGTACACTCGACCAAGTGAGGGATACGCGACTGAGTTTGGGATACTCGGTTGAGTGGCTAGGTGCTGACTCCGCACTCTCATAATCAAGGACACCTGACAACTCGATCGAGTTACCAGAAATTCGACCCACTTACTCAGTCAAGTTACCTCAATACTCGACCGAGTGTACCCCCTACTCGGATTGATCGAGTGGCTATACAATTCGACCGAGTGAGAACAAGACTTGGTTGAGTAAGGACTCACACGACCCCCGGCTAAGACTCCCAGTACACCATCTCAAAGACAAGCCCGAATACCACCGACGCAAGGTCTACGGAAGACACGGGTATTACATCATCAGCAGGGGGTCGGTCGACGAGGTGGTTAGCAACCTCAAAGGCAGTTGCAATACTCAAGAAAAGTTCGTTCTAAAGAGAGTATTGCATACTATCATCCATCTCAAGAACGTGATAGAAGTGATTCCAATGGCGGGGTGAAAAGCGAGTTTATTTGGAGGATTAACCAAGTACTATGATTGCGTAGAGAAAGAGGGACGAAGAAGCAAGAAGAGTAAGATGAATATGTGAGGCTTGACAAATGATTTTGGGGTTTTGATGAAATGGTGTGAGAGAGGTTTGATACCATGAAAGATAATGACCTCTGCCTTTCATTGAATCAATCAAAGTGTTTATATACACCTACGACACAAAGGCACTGTTTGACAAACCATTTCAGGAAGCTTACTTGACCAAAGTAGCTTATTTGACCATAATTTTATATAACTTATTTTCCTGCAAGTGTTTGGCCAGTAGCTTATTTAAACAAATAAACTATCTGAAATGAAATGCTACCTAGGGTGTCATTTGAGATTTCAGGTACCTGAATTGATTTTATTTTCTTGTTTTACCATTTTAATTTATACTATTAAATTATCAACATTACATTTTACACTATTTCACCAAAATCACCTATCTTTTCAGCTACTTTGTCAAATTTTTTATATAATCAGTTAGGTTATCAACTCCTAATGTTTAGCTACCTTAACAATTACCTTTTCAATTTGTTAGCTTCTAAGTTTTCAGCTAACTTTTCAGGTTTTAGATAGTTTCTAAGCTAGTTTTACTCATAGACCCAAACAACAGTAACAATATTATCCTTCAAATTAGGTAAGCTAATATCTATTGATATTTGAAAGAATATTAGACTCCCTCCGTTTTTGTATATATGACATTTTTGTTATTCGATATGACTCTTTGAATTTATTTTTTACAAAATTTTAGTAGTGTAAAAGTTATGAAAATTGTATCAATAAATTCCTACGAAAAACTCTTTCAGATAAGTATACACAGGGACGAAGCCATGATTAAATTCCTACCCGGGCGGAACTAGTTATAACGTAAAATAATACTTGCATAGACGAAGTAATATTAGTCGATAATATGGTTTTAAGTATATTGTGTGTTATTCATCAATTCAATAACTGAAAGCAAGTAATAAAGAAAAAAAATTGAATTAACACTAACGGATATCGTAGCAATTTTGTTGTAACACCCCGTGTTTTTATCCTATTTTAATTAAGTCGTTTGAACCGTTTGAGTCTAATTTTCTTTAATAAAATCTGATTTCATTATTTAAATGAGCTTATGTCTTTAAAAGGGAATATATCTATTTTAACTAGTATAATTTTTAGTAATAAAATAATAAATAGATAATTTAACTCTTGGGTATTTGTCTATCTTAATCGATCTTTAATAGTAGTTTTGGACAATACCGCTCTAACTTTAGTTAGTAATAGCGCATCCGAGTCAATCCCGAGTTTTTTAGGCCCTCTTATGAGTAAAAAGACTCATCTTCATCCCCTTATTCTTTAAAATCTGATTTTATACTCACCCCTCTCCTCAATAATAATAATCCATCTTCATTTTCAATCTTGAAATCCTCTTATCTCCTTCATTACTTGGTGGGTTTCGCTCATTCAAGTTTCTAACTCCATATTTTTCCTTACTCTACATTCTCTTGGAGGTTAATTAAAGTTTAGGTTCGTATATTTATCAAACCATCGGTTATGCTAGTTTGTGATGCATGTGTGATGTGTGTATTTATGCTTGTTTAGGTGTTAAGACGGATGATCCCGACTCCGACACTTACATTTTTGAGGAATCCGCCCTTGAATAGCTTTGAAATAAGGTAAGTGTGATGGTGTTACTCGATATTGGATATTGAATTGGTTGTTTGTCCATGTGTTGTTTTTGATGCTTTATGTTCTTATAAGATGATTTGGGGAAAATTGAGTAATTCAAATTCGTTTTATCTTATGCCTAATTCATAGTTTGCATGTTTCTTGATGATGTTTAGAATACTAGGTTTTGGTATATTGTTCTTACCTTTGAAATTGTATGTAAGTGTGATTTGAAGATTATAATTTGTCCCGTTTTTATGCTTGAGTGGACATATTTTCCTATCATTTTTAGTTTTTTCTTTTGAAAGTATGACATATGCGTCGGAAATTAAGTGATTTACGCTTTTGAATCATTAATTCGGAGTCTGAATGAGTAAATGGCGTCAATTATACGAGATTTGGTTTTTGATGTTTATAATATCAACTGGGAGAAGAATTATGTGTTGATTATGTGATTTTGTATGTTTTGATTTCATACTTAAGGGATGTTTTATGTTAATCATGTATATGTTTGCTTTGGGAATAATTGAGTTGATTTGGAAGTTGTTTTTTTAAAAGTTGCAATTACAAGGGGAGTGCGTCGAGTCCCCCTGTGTCGATGGCTTTAGTCGATCGACCCTAAGATAGGTCAATCGACTGAAGGGGTGGTCGATCGACAAGCTAGGGGGGTGTCAAGTTCCTGTATTTATGACCCCTTGTCAATCGACTTAATATGAGTCGATTGATTGAGATCGATGGTCGATCGACAATGCCCCAAGTTCAGCTTGACTCATTTTCGTAAAATGATCATATCTCCTTCGTTTCTTGTATGTTTTGGGCGTGTAACATATCATTAGAATCTTAAGAGAATTATATATCACCTCAAATTTAAATCACTTAATTTTCATGCCTAAAACTTGAGTTATTACCATATGAATTTGACCCTTACTTTAGACGGTTTCCAAACACGATGTTTTGGGGGAGGGGTTTATGTTCTTGTTGAATATGCTTATAAATATTTGGTTTAGTACTTGTGTAAGGTTTATTAACACTTTTTTGACATTATAATACTTGGGTTATTTTGTAACAACCCGGATTTGTAAAACAAAATAAATACGTTAATAATAATTAATCATCAGAGTATAAAGATGAAAAAGGGTCAAGGTGGCGGAAATACCTGACCAATCCGGATCGATACTCAAATCCAAAACTAAAATATTACATTATTAATATTCTCAAACTAGATTTAAATTCCTAAAAGACTTATTTGTCTTGCCACAAGTCTCCCCAGCACAACATCCAGACAAGCAGCAACCAATACAACCTGAGAATGGGGGGTCGACAATCAGTCGGGAGTAACTAGATTCTCTCCCAGTCATGTTTACAACAGGCTGAATTAATAACAATCTATAACAACTAATAGTAATCATAACAGACATGTGAAGCAATTTATACATCATGATACGCAACTAAACTTACCATGAGACGGGACCACAACCTATATGAATGAAATCCTGTAGACCTAGACCATATGCAACCACTAGACAATGAATACATTCAAGACCCAAAGTAGCACACGATCCACAGCAATGTAAGGCACAATGCTAGCATGAAAGCATAGCGAATAGAGCGAACGCCCGTTAGAGCGTATAACCACTGTCTTTAACTTGTCAGAGCGTATAACCACTGCCCCTAGCTGACGGAGCGTATAACCACTGCCTCCATCGGCGTGGAGCGTATAACCACTGCCTCCACGGTACTATGTATAGCGTATAACCACTGCCTATATGTCTAAGACCTGGCCAGACTCTCGATGCGTTAACTGTACATTGAACGACACTCGAGGCCACTCGAGGACCAGAGCGTATAACCACTCCCTCTGATACTCCCTCGAATATAGACCTAAATAAACCCCCGAAGGGTAGCGTTTGTTCATTCCGAATAGTATATAACTGATACTACCGTCATCTATTCAACCAACAACAAACAAACGGACAGTATAACTGACTGTACAAACCCAATGCGTGAACCACATCACGACTCAACATAGGAACAGTATAACTGACTGTCCAACAACGCGTGAACAACGTCACGACTCAACTCAAGAAAAATATAACCGACTGTCCAACCATATAGGAATAAGAATAACCAATACGATATGCAAACATAACGTTATAGTCCAGCTGACTATAACACTACACATAAACAAGCACAGATGACCAAGGTTAAAGTATCTTGACCTATAACATTATACCTCAAAGGTCATGTTATAGTTCGAGCTACCATAACCCCAGACACAGAAACATATAACATCCAATGTTATAATACCACCAAGTATAACCTTCACTTAACCTTAGTGAAGTTATAGTAACTTAAGCTATAACCTTCACTCAACTTTAGTAAAGTTATAGTAACTTCAGCTATAACCTTCACTCAACTTTAGTGAAGTTATAGCACCCCAACTATAACCTTGGTTAAGGTTGTCAGGTAATAGTATCATCAACTATAACCTTCACTTAACTTCAGCAAAGTTAAAGTACCTTAAGCTATAACTTTCACTAAACTTTAGTGAAGTTATATATAGCACTTCAAGCTATAACTTTATACGTGCGAGGCTATAGTATCATCAACTATAACTCTCTTCCGTCACGGGTTAGTCCTCTATAACACCATCACCGAGGGGTCAACTCCACGGTACAAACCGCCATGTCACCACAACGAGCCTTGTTATAGTACACCGCACCATAACGTCACTTTCAAAGTTATAAGTCAAATAGGTATAACTAGGGTAGCTTTCATGCAAAGTTATAGTAACTTCAGCTATAACATTAATGATGTAAACTAAAACCCTAATTTCTCAACATAAGCAAACTCTATCCTTTCCCACAAGGAGGAGGCCGAAACCCTAGGCCACGGCAACCCCACGGCCGCGCCACCACCAACGACGCTAGGGTTCGCGATTTGAACCCTAGTTCGCACACCAAATGAATAATTGAAAATAGAATAACATAAATATTAAATGCAATTAAACATGTGAATCATAAGCATAAATAACCACACAAACAATTAATCATACAATCAATCATTATATCATGTTAATAATTTACTTTTTATAAACACAATTAAAGGAAAACACCTAGTTACCTTTATTACGCAATAAAGACCGCAAAATAATATTCATCTTCATAAAGACGCCATTAATATTGTGCTGTAGAAATCCTCCTCCAAAAACGCCCCAAAAGAAAGACATCTCCTTCTTATTGTTCTTATTTACCCATCAAATATATAAACCCTAAAGGTAGGTCTAAACCCCATACAATCGAGTTCCTTAAAAATATTATGAATAGAATATATTGTAGAAGTAAGAGCCATGATTGTAAATATATAATTTATATTTGATTTGGATGAAGAAAGTTACATAACAATGAAGTTAAAGGGAGAAAAACGAAAAGAGCGGACAAGAGGCTGAGGCAAGAACGTATGCAAGGAAGAAATAAATTGAGCAACCTACTTGCTAGGTTAGATTTTCTATTTATAAGATAGTTCAAGTGGGCTTTTGATCTATTAGCTCACAAGATGGATAATTCAATTACAAATTAGGTTTATAATAATGAAAACGCTTCAAGAATGGATTTAAGAGAAATAGTAATTAACTTAAAAGAGTAAAATCTTGTACGGACATTTTAACCCATCCAAATTAGGTAAAAATGGAAAATAACATAAAAGAGATCGCAAGCGTTAAATACGCATTAAATAATTAAACTCACAAAATAATTATTTTAATAAATAAATTTCATGATAAAATTTATTATAAAAATACGGGGTGTTACAATCCTACCCCCTAAAAAGAAGTTTCGTCCTCGAAACTTGAATTTTATAAAAGGAAGCCAAAAAAAGGGCAACAAGTAGCTACAAAGAAAACCCACAACTACGGCACTCGCTGCGCACTCTGATCACTAAAAGCTTCCTGACAAAGGCAAATCCCTATTCCTTATTTTGGACATCATTATATAATCCACAACTCGCCAAAACCCAATAAGCTTACATCACCCAATCTAACCAAATTGCACTCAAACTCCTTCCATCCTTAACCATAATTAACTTTATACTTTTCAACATCTTAATACAAATTCCACAACGACCATATTCATTGACATTCCACAATTTCATAACTTGATGTACTTCCATATGAAAATCTCACTACTCATGCATATTGCAAGCTCCGTCAATTCATCACATTTCAAAATTCCTCATAAACTACTTCATAACCGAACACCACAATGGTTAGCCTCCATCAATATCCATTATATAACAATTCATCCACAAATATCACTAATCAAAATACCACAAATTAATGATTTAGAAGCTTATCCCCAAATGCCACAATCATTAAATACATCAAACACCTAATTGCGATTTGTACTCTAAATTATTTATCCATAACTTCCAAAACTGCGATTCCATTAACCACGATTTCCAATTATATCCTTAAGTACAACAAAGGTATAATGAGCCACAAACTTTCATTCTTGTCCATATAATCCTAAACGACGTCAATAATATTGCATTCTCAATTAAGATAATACATATCAAATCAACTTCACCAGATTATCACTAGCTTATATCCACCAACACAAATTCCAGAATAAACACAACTATATCCTTAAATTGGTAGTGTTATACCATACAACTTTATAACTTCAACACATATACCTTCATCATTATACACCATTGGCATGAACACTAAATTTCCACAAAAAAATAATTATCCATTAAGTAACCACACGCCTTGAGATCAACAACTCTCCTCATAAGTACCAAACGAAGCCTCATAAATACCAAGCTCTTTTACATAACAAGTTCAACGCTCAACACATAACTTTCAAAACCATGATGAAAGACACTCACTAATCATCAAGATATAATACCTATTATTGCCCAAATAATACCGCTTACAAAAATAATTCATAAATCATTTTGTAAAATATAATACTCATTAGGGAAATCAAATTGTAAGGCACACCGATTAGTGAAGATAGAAATTTTTAAGGATATCAAAACGAAGATAAGATCGAAGGACATTACTAGGACTTAAAACAGATCAATGTTCAGAAGCAAAGAGAAGAAGCTCAATTAAATAAGAGATACGAAGGCTTTAATCAAGGAAATCGATTAAGGGACACCGATCCTAAAGAAACACGCAAGCATACAACAAGTCAAAGAGTAACCCAAGATGGTAGCCCAAAGGATACTAACAAAATAAAAAGAAAATTGTAAAAACTAAAATCTTACACTTCTCATATACATCCTTTTTTAACCTCTTCTTGATATTGACGAAACCCTATTATCTTCCAAAATATCAAAACCTAAAAAGACTTCCATGAAAAACATTGTACAACCTATGTCCTCATAAAATCGATACCATTCTCCATTACATCAAATTCTAAATAAGAGCGCCAACCAACCTTTAAAACACTTTGCTCATCACTACCTAGGAATTTCAGCCAAGGTCATCAGACAAATCCTTTAGTAACAAGCCTTTGATTCCTCAAATGATTCTCCAAACGAGTATAACACTGAAATCCTCAAATTACTTTTATATACTCCAAGATAACTTTCATTATACCATTATCCTCAACAACTAATACGCGAAAATTCCAAATAATAAATTTATCCCACATTCTAATTTTAACGAATCTAAGTGCACCAATTCGCGTAACATTTATAACACTTAATTCTTATTCCTATTCCTCAAATCTATATCTATCGATTCCATTAACAATTCATTAGTCTAATGATCATCCTTCTCCAATACATTAATGACCTCAAAACTCAATTTTCTAAGCCTCTCGAATTATGACCTAACCAATCCTTGATACACTTACTTCATTTTAATACTCGAATCTTCAATCCATATAACTTGCACAACTCATCACTTAACTATATAAACATTAACCTATCCCTCATACTTCAGAGTACTCCAAATAATCATTCCCAAAAGCTAGCTTCAATCTATGACTTTGCAGCGACCGAACTCATGCAATTTAGGCTAAATCCCAAAGAATTCAAATGCACTCATATCTAATCCTAAATTATAATAATTATTAACATAATAAGAAATATTGACCTTATATTCCAAAATAAAACATCAAGAATTGATGAAAGCTCGATTATAAATAAAACCTAGCACCAAAACAATCATATAAGAAAATAAGAGAAGCAAATTGGAGAATAGAAAAGACATAAATTCACTCCTTAAAAGCACAACTTCATAAGAGAAAAGTACTCTAATTCAATTGCACCGCTTAATTGCTGGAAACCTTGTGACTCCTCTAGGTAAATCATCTAAGCATTAATTATTAAATTCCACAACAGTATCCATAAGATCATTAACTACCACGATACATTAAACATACTCCTACAATCCTGATATAATCGTTCAAACTAATTCCTCAAGTAAAATATTCAATGAAATCCAAAATGAATACGAAATGGTTGACTTTCACAAAAAATGCTTATATACTCACTAACTAAATCCTCAAAATTAACGGTAGACATTCCATAGTACTCTGTTATCAACAACCTACCTCCATCGAACAAGGTGAAGGGAATAGGACTCCCAACAAAAAGATTACCTTTAACATACACCATAAACAAACTCCAAGATTTTCCTTACCAACTCAAACCTCAAACGAGTTCACTATAAATCACACGAATCTTTTTCCTCAAAGATTTTAAATCCACAACATGATAAGATAGTACCCAAAATTTAAGTTCCATTCTACAATATGATACAACCGTACTATGCACCCACCTTGAACCTCAATAATAACTTATATCCTTCACATCATTAGCCATGATAAACTCCTAAGTTAAACCATCAAATAAGGGATAACATAACACCTTACAGTTTCCTTAATAGTCACGATCATGATAAGCACTTCCAATACAATATCCCCAAACTTTTACAAGTTGACTACGGATCCTCAAACAAGTGGCTCAAATGAACTAACTCTATAATATAACTCTTAAGAAATGGACTATATACTAGTCTTATCTCATACTACTATTGAACAAGCGAATCAAATTTGTAAATAAGACCAAACATGAAAGTAATTTCAATATAACCAGAACATGTTAACACACACTCTACACATTTCTGAATCATACAATTACATATGAAACAAAGATGAAATCAAACATCAAATTAAAGTACATAAAACATCCTTATTGGTTTTTACCCCCTTTACTCTCACTCAATTGAACTAAGCCATTTTAATTTAGTCATTTACTAAGCGAGAGCTGGGAGCGTGTTCGCTCTGATACCAAGTGTAACAACCCGGATTTTTAAATACCTTAATAATAATTAATCATCAGAGTATAAAGATGAACAAGGGTCAAGGTGGCGGAAACACCTGACCAATCCGGATCGATACTCAAATCCAAAACTAAACTATTACATTATTAATATTCTCAAACTAGATTTAAATTCCTAAACAACTTATTTGTCTTGCCACAAGTCTCCCCGACACAACATCCAGACAAGCAGTAACCAATTCAACCTGAGAACGGGGAGTAAACAATCAGTCAAGAGTAACTAGATGCTCTCTCAGTCATGTTTACAAGAGGCTGAATTAATAACCATCTATAACAACTGATAGTAATCATAACAGACATGTGAAGCAATTTATACAACATGATACGCAACCAAACTTACCATGAGACGGGACCACAACCTATATGAATGAAATCCTGTAGAACTAGACCATATGCAACCACTAGACAATGAATACATTCAAGACCCAAAGTAGCACACGATCCACAGCAATGTAAGGCACAATGCTAGCATGAAAGCATAGCGAATAGAGCGAACGCCCGTTAGAGCGTATAACCACTGCCTCTAACTTGTCAGAGCGTATAACCACTGCCTCTAACTTGTCAGAGCGTATAACCACTGCCTCTAGTTGACGGAGCGTATAACCACTGCCTCCATCGGTATGGAGCGTATAACCACTGCCTCCACGGTACTATGTATAGCGTATAATCACTGCCTATATGTCTAAAACCTGGCCAGACTCTCGATGCATTAAGTCTACATCGAACGACACTCGAGGACCAGAGCGTATAACCACTGCCTCTGATACCCCCTTGAACATAGACCAAAAAACACCATCGAAGGGTAGCGTTTGTTCATTCCGAATAGTATATAACTGATACTACCGTCATCTATTCAACCAGCAACAAACAAATGCACAATATAACTGACTGTACAAACCCAATGCATGAACCACGTCACGACTCAACATAGGAACAATATAAGTGATTGTCCAACAATGCGTGAACAACGTCACGTCACGACTCAACTCAAGAACAGTATAACCGACTGTCCAACCATATAAGAATATGAATAACCAATACGATATGCAAACATAGCGTTATAGTCTAGCTGAATATAACACTACACATAAACAAGCACAGATAACCAAGGTTATAGTATCTAGACCTATAACATTATACCTCAAAGGTCAAGTTATAGTTCGAGCTACCATAACCCCAGACACAGAAACATATAACATCCAATGTTATAATACCACCAACTATAACCTTCACTTAACCTTAGTGAAGTTATAGTAATTTCAGCTATAACCTTCACTCAACTTTAGTGAAGTTATAGTAACTTCAGCTATAACTTTCACTCAACTTTAGTGAAGTTATAGCACCCTAACTATAACCTTGGTTAAGGTTGTCAGGTTATAGTATCATAAACTATAACATTCACTTAACTTCAGCAAAGTTAAAGTATCTTAAGCTATAACTTTTACTCAACTTTAGTGAAGTTATATATAGCACTTCAAGCTATAACTTTATACGTGCGAGGCTATAGTATCATCAACTATAACTCTCTTCCGTCACGGGTTAGTCCTCTATAACACCATCACCGAGAGGTCAACTCCACGGTACAAACCGCCATGTCACCTCAACGAGTCTTGTTATAGTACCGCACCATAACGTCACTTTCAAAGTTATAACTCAAATAAGTATAACTAGGGTAGCTTACATGCAAAGTTATAGTAACTTCAGCTATAACCTTAATGATGTAAACCAAAACCCTAATTTCTCAACTATAACTCTCTTCCGTCACGGGTTAGTCCTCTATAACACCATCACCGAGAGGTCAACTCCACGGTACAAACCGCCATGTCACCACAACGAGTCTTGTTATAGTACCTCACCATAACGTCACTTTCAAAGTTATAACTCAAATAAGTATAACTAGGGTAGCTTACATGCAAAGTTATAGTAACTTCAGCTATAACCTTAATGATGTAAACCAAAACCCTAATTTCTCAACATAAGCAAACTATATCCTCTCCCACAAGGAGGAGGCCGAAACCCTAGGCCACGGCAACCCCACGGCCGCGCCACCACCAACGACGCTAGGGTTCGCGATTTGAACCCTAGTCCGCACACCAAATGAATAATTGAAAATAGAATAACATAAATATTAAATGCAATTAAACATGTGAATCATAAGCATAAATAACCACACAAACAGTTAATCATATAATCAATCATTATATCATGTTAATAATTCACTTTTTATAAACACAATTAAAGGAAAACACCTAGTTACCTTTATTACGCAATAAAGACCGCAAAATAATATTCATCTTCATAAAGACGCCATTAATATTGTGCTGTAGAAATCCTCCTCCAAAAACGCCGCAAAAGAAAGACATCTCCTTCTTATTCTTCTTATTTACCCATCAAATATATAAACCCTTAAGGTAGGTCTAAACCCCATACAATCGAGTTCCTTAAAAATATTATGAATAGAATATATTGTAGAAGTAAGAGCCATGATTGTAAATATAGAATTTATATTTGATTTGGATGAAGAAAGTTACATAACAATGGAGTTAAAGGGAGAAGAACGAAAAGAGCGGACAAGACGCTGAGGCAAGAACGCAGGCAAGGAAGAAATAAACTGACCAACCTACTTGCTAGGTTAGATTTCCTATTTATAAGATAGTTCAAGTGGACTTTTGATCTATTAGCTGACAAGATGGATAATTCAATTACAATTTGGTTTATAATAATGAAAACGCTTCAAGAATGGATTTAAGAGAAACAGTAATTAACTTAAAATAGTAAAATCTTGTACGGACATTTTAATCCATCCAAATTAGGTAAAAATGTAAAATAACATAAAAGAGATCGCAAGCGTTAAATACGCATTAAATAATTAAACTCACAAAATAATTATTTTAATAAATAAATTTCCGAATAAAATTTATTATAAAAACACGGGGTGTTACATATTTCCCTTTCACATGTTAGAAGTCGTACTCATGCTTATAGTCAATCATTATCTTCCAAATGCCTCTTGTATATGTTGTATGTTATTGATCATCGTTTTTGATCATCGTTTTTGAGCTCCTTGCTTGCGTATTTGATTGAGTTAGCGTGATTAAAAAGACGTTGTTGGGAGTTGGACGCTTGCATTCTTGGACCCAACCGTCAAATGTTGTACTTATGCATTGTGGAATCCTTGTGCACATATTATGCTTAACTCTTCTTGCGGCCCTTTGGTTAGAGTTGTGTGTGCCATGTCCCTCATTGATATAGTTTTACTAGACTTGCGGCCCTTACGTTTATGTGTGCCATGTCGCGCGATACCCCTTTTCTTGCGGCCCTTTGGTTACAGTTATGTGTGTCATGTCCCGCATTGAGATTACTCGCCATTTGGCCATGGTGTGTGGGTCATGTCCGAGTCTCGGAAGTGGAGTGTTACCACTTATCGTACGGGATAATTCATCCTGTGGTTTTGGTGCACCGCCTGAGTCATATTGAGGATCCAGTTATATCCTCACCTAGTGGGTATGTCTTAGAGTCATAAGTGTATTGAGTGGAATATGCATAATGAACCCTCACTATTATTACAAATAATCGTTACCTCCGTCCATTTGAACCCATTAACAGCTAAAGATTTGACAATGGACTCGTGTGGATGTAAGGTGCTCCTGATTATCCCTGTGTCTCCCTATGTGAAGTGTTATGTCCTTTTTACGCCTCCCTATGGTAATAAGGAGACGCGACTTGAACAATTCATTGTTTCTCAATGTAGAGATCGATCATATGTTATATGGAGTATTTGTTTGTATGTTGTCATTGTGTGATATGGCTGGGAGGGCACCTAGTTACTCCTCACCGACTGTGGCATTCATGTTCATGAATGACATGTACAAGTTGGTGTTATTCGGGGTGCAAGACGAGTGAGCTATCTGGCGTTGCATAGACAACAAATGACCTTAACGTTGTAGTCTCTTTGTCCTTTTGACAAACTACGATCTTTTGGAGGGTTAGTTATCCCTCATGTATATGCTCTTATGGTGTAACATAACTTCTTATACTTCTTGTATAAATGTAATTAGTTTGTTGTCAAGTAAAAGCTTTTCCAACTCTTGGAGTTACCATGTTGGTTTATGACACTCCGCGTTTTCTAATATATCAAAGTTTATAACTACGTATTTTCCGTTGCCATTAAATGTTTAATTTTATGTATAATCGCGGGGTTGTCACATTTGTAGTATTAATAACTGTTTTTATTATTATTCAAAGTAAGAAAAAAAATCTAATACGACAATCATTTTTTAAACAAATTAAAAATGAGGAAATTTGTTAAGAAATTGTTAAATGCGGCCAAAACAAAAGTAAGAAAAAAGTATGCACAAGAAACTAATTACAACCTATTAGGTGAGAAGACGAAAATTAACGATTTCAAAGACACACAAGCATACAACCTCGCACGCAAAAAAAAATTAAATGTTGTCAGCAAAAGGAGCCGAACCCTCGTGTTTGGTCTTGCAGACTAAACCAATTACCAACTAAGATAGCTTATTCATTTGAATATTTAGTTGCATTAAAATATAAATTAATTTTTTAAAGTCAGCAGGGGTGGTGGCTCGGTCTAGCCCAGCAGCAGCTTCGCCCCTAAGTATACACATCATAATATTTAATCTTGTTATAGAATAAGAAAGAGAAAAAACTGTAGTGAGAGAAGATTTAATGGAGTTAGTTTCTTTCATCTTAATAGGGGTATATATAGAGTACATATCATGTGAGAAACC
Source organism: Heliosperma pusillum (assembly GCA_022085475.1). Classification (NCBI taxonomy): domain Eukaryota; kingdom Viridiplantae; phylum Streptophyta; class Magnoliopsida; order Caryophyllales; family Caryophyllaceae; genus Heliosperma; species Heliosperma pusillum. The sequence continues at coordinate 8,922 of JAIUZE010070759.1, read as the reverse complement.
TAATTATATAAAGTACATAAAGCCCAATGGCATCCACATAATACGTTTCATAATACTCCCCCTTGGATGTACATTACAGAACATGTCTCGTTAAAACCTTACTAGAAAAACCCTATGGGAAAAACACTAGTAACGAAAAAGCAGAGTACATTGTCCCTCTACACGCAAATTAATAAGCTGCCTCATTAAAAACTTTCTATGGAAAACCTTGTGGGACAAAACCGTAGATAAGGAAAAAGAGTACAGCGCGTGCACACTCCCCCTGATGGTTACATCACTTGTAAAATGCCATTGATACTCATGATGTAGCAAAGTTTTTCGATCTTGGAAATAACTATCATTGTACTTGATTGACTTTATAGATGTCTTCAGTTAATAGGAATGGTTGATTGCTTCAAAACTCATAATATGAAGATTGTAATTCGTGCATCTTCACTTCTAGTAAACTTGTCCCTTTTGCGGTTGAAAATACTTCACCTTTTCTTTGAGTGATCATATCATCATCAACAATGTGCATGTATATGATATGTGACTAAGTACTAAACTATATGATGTGAAATAATGCAATGATGTAGTAGTAAACAAATATGAAAATGCTTAACTTAGTCTCTATATGCATATGATGACTCAATCATGAAAAATGTACAGTGTGCTTCTTAATCTTCATAAATTAGATGAATTTCAGGTTAATGAGTTCCTTATAATATGTCGACGGTCGAATGGACTTATAAAGTCCGTATTCAATTGTTCATTGAACATTGCACGCAAATGTATATCTGTTTCATATGGATATAATTTCATGATCATACTAGAAGTGTATAGACATTCTTCATATATCACACGGTATATGTAATTCAATATGATAAAACTTCCCTTGTTTTACCAACTTCTCACGTACTTCCTCCTCCTAAGGTGGTAAAAACTATATTCAAGATAGATTGCAATTATTTAAAAAATCGCCTTAGAATGTGGTTTCTTATATCACATATAAATGAGATTTAATTAGTGGGTATAATTATAAGATTTTATAAGATATATGGGAGTAGTGTATGATGTAATTGACTATTAATGTGCTAAATCAAAATGCCCAACTTAAGAAGATCAACTTGTTCACACATACTAATAATCAAATTGTGAGTTGAAATAGCACAAATTACTCATATTTGAGTATGTGGTCTTCAAGCCACTTTTAAAAAAAAACAATATCAATTTGTACAATTGAATTTATAAAGTTTTCGTCCAACCTCGAGTGATGTGCAATATTGTTTATATCTTCAAATGTCAATCATACCCAGTTTTAGTTTAGGTATTGCGTCATTGCGTGTAATAAAATGTATATATAATCAGAATCTCAGTACATTACTATTTGTGCATGTAAAATTAAAGTTTTTTAAGGAAATCGGTATAGCAAGAACCCGTACGACCTCAATTTTACATCAATCATTTTGCTCATACTTTTAAGCACTTGTTGATCATGTATGTCTTAACATCTCATGTCAACTTTTTATAGTAGTTCGCAATGCATTACAATGCTCCATATTTGGAGTTTGATATGCCTTAATATGTGCAACTGTGCACTTACTCGGCAAACTTAAGGTTGGATGCTAACTTATAATTAGCTATTATATCATATGTGCTTAAAGTAATTTACTTTCATATGGGTAAAGACAGGGCCGTCTGGGAGATTTTAGTGGCCCGGTTCGACAAATTACAATGAGGCCCATGGTATTTAATTAGAATAAAATAACAATATACAAGTATAAGAGAAGAGTATATAATTTGAATTGTCGTCGATCGATTAAACCTTCGTCAATTTATATTTATTTAGATGTTCTAGATCACGAGTTTTAGTTTAGAAAGAAAATAATAAAAAAATTGCGAGACACATACTTTTTGTTCAACAGATTTAACTTTTGTGATAATTCATGGTAACGTTAAAATGAGAACATAAGAAAAATGTTGCGAAAGTGTATAAGTTTCCCCTAAAGGTCTCATATAAATATAGAATTAATAACTATTATAAGGAAATACGGAGTATTAAAAAATAAAATATATTTCATCTGTCCAATGAATACTTTACGTTTACTTTATTTTGTGAGGAAAAAATAAAATAAATGTAAACTATTGGAGGAAGTAACAAATAACTACGAGTGAGGGATACCACTTTAAAATTAATGAGAGACGTCTTATAGAAAAAATGGTGCAAAATGAAATATATATTTCCATCCGAATGAAATATTGGAGGAAGTGAAAATAAAGAACAACTAATTCAGGGGAAAAAATAAGTCATTAAGAGGGCCTAGAAAATAAAAAGTTGTGTGGGTTATGTGGCTATTGCGAATCGAACACTGGTTGTCCATGTATTGAGGTGGTGACAAAAACCAACTGGACCACCTAAGGTTACTGATAATGTTAACGCCATCCAATTAACCCCTTCCAAGTCACCATCATCCCGCTCTTCCCCTCCTAGAAAAATGTCACGTATCAGTTCTTTCGCTCATTGACTACATATTCACCATCACTGTACCCTTCTCACCGACAAGCCTTTTACATCTGCCTTCATCACAATCGCCGTCAACCAACGAAAAACTTAAAAACTTCAATCCCTAAATAAATAGGTAATGAATACTAGAAAACAAAGAAGAAAAATAATAATATGATCAATAATTTCTAATAACAAATCAAATACATTTGCCACATACATTCTGTTAGTTAATATAAATATTAATCGTACGATTATCAAATTTATATAACGATAGTCCTAAAAGGTGACACTATAATTGTTTATACAACCACACAATTTCAAACTATATTACAAAGTATATAGGAAAACAATGGTCAAAGATAAAAGCAAGCTTCGCGACTATCAAATATTCATTTGACACGGTTAATTTTATATCACAATTTTTTAACATTGAAGCAAGTACGTAGTTCTAGGTTACATTGGTACGTTATTACATCTCTTTGCCCGTCTACTATTATATAATACTGTGAAATTGAAAATATATATGTTGTTGCGTGAACAACAATTCAAGTGCAATATGTTGGAGTAAGTGTCCTTCACAATAGTGCATTTATATAATAAATCTCATTTGGAATATACGTGGCATGATTAGTATATTTTGATACTCCACGTCAGTTGGTTAACGTAAATCGGTAACGCTCGGCTGACTATAGTTTGACGTTATTGTCGTATGACGGCGGTGATCAACTGATCCCTTTAGGTCACACCTATAGGATGAGACCCAAATACAATACTAATTATTTGTATACGATACAGTTTAATTAGTCCCTTACATATATTTGATATATGTTTTGTTATGTGAGCTAATTATTGGATATTGAGTTAAGAACTCGAGCAAATTAATTTTATTGCTCAATTATACGATAATTGATTGATAAAATTTTACGTCTTATTTTAATACGATTAAATAAGATTTATTTTAGTGATTAATCGTTAATTCATTAAATTAGTTGAGGTTATGTATATATTTTGAGATAGAGGTAGAGGTAACTAGTTAATTATATTTACAAGGAGTTGTAAAATAAATTAACTGGGTATTGTGGAACCCATTATATATTGATATAATGGTAAAATATCACTTAAAAGTTAAGTATATATTATTTATTAATTTGAGTTATATAATTGATATATGATCAAATTAATACTTAATTATATAAGATAATTAAGCATATGATAATAAGTATTTGTGAGACAAATATCAAAAATCAAAATGGACCATGTTATACTCATGGTGGACGGTTAAGGTAGTAGTGGAGACTAATGATGATTATTCTCTCCTAAATCTACACTCCACCTAGTAATAATAACTTGTCCTAATTGCTTTAATGATTATATTCACTACCATACACTACCTAATGCATGTGAAATAAATTATGAGCAAAATATTTGCCCATAAAGAGGCCTTGGCCGGTTTCAGGTAGTAGAAGAGAGCAAGTGTTGCTCAACCTTTTACATGCATTCTTCTCTCAACCTCTCTCAAGAAACTCACACAAATATAATATACTTCATATATTACTAATGTAGTAATATTACTAGTATCTTTGAAGAGATAATGCTATATTTATCTAGTTAATAAATATAGTGTTTTTGGGTTGATTCTTGGGTGCAACAAGAAGGAGACCTTCTACTTTGGAGGTTGTTTTTGGAGGATCACCCACTAATTTCATGCTCAAGAACAATAAGAAAAGAGTTTCTTATTGTGCCCATTTTGACCGAAAATTTCTCATTGTAAGGAAATTTCTTCTTATCTTTATATTTATGCTTTTATATTTGCATGCATGATAGCTAGATCCTAAATATTTAAGTTAATGTAATTTAATGAACTAATTAGAGGAGTCTAATTATAGTTTTAGGACTTTCATGTGGTATCAGAGCTCAATTGTTACATGCATGTTGATTTTAAGCATTAAAATCGAGTTATACGATAACTTGGGTAAAATTGAAAATTTGTGTTAAAAATTGGTTTGCACGAAATTTTTGATTTGCATGCATACCTACTGACCTCAAAATGGTTGTGATCAAATTTGGTGATTTTAGGGATTGATTTGCTATTTATTTTGATTTATGGCCTTTAAATCATGTTAATATGCATGTTTTATGTTAAAAGTTAACTAAAAATAGTTGCATGTTGATTCTGGCCATGAAATTTTTATATGATCTCACATGCATGTTTTAAATACTGTATGTAAAATTTCGTGACTTTTAATTAAGTTTTGCATGTTTATTGAGTTTTATGAGATAAAAGTCAATAAAGTGAGATTATTATGATCATAAAATTGAAACGTTATTTTCTGGTATTGAAAATTTTTGGTACATTTTATAATCTGATTTATATCATCATGGTGAAATTTTATAATTTGTTTCACTAATTTACTATATTTAATGGTTTTTATTTGATAAAACCGTTGAATACTAAGCTATTTGTTCATAAAATTTATTCAAAATTTTTGGGCAACTTTTTCTGGTTTTTATAGTTCTTGGAAATGTTACAGAATGTACTAAATTTTTGGTTTCAAATTTTTATGAGTTTTATATTTTATTTTGGGTTTATTTCATAATTGTTATGATTAAACCTCTATATTTAACAAATACGATCAATTCAAACTAATTAAATACAAACAAAGTTCGTGGGGACTAATTTTGAGTTCTAAATCAGTTTAGATAATTAGTATGAGCTTAAATACGATTTAAGTGTTGATTAGTGATTTTTAATGGTTAAAAATCGATAAAATCCATAAAACCGAGCTAGAATGAGCATGATAAGTATTAAGGGCGATTTTGGTATGATTTTAAAGCATTTTATTTATGTTTTTATTGTTGAATGAATGAATGTAATTTGCTTAATTTTTAATGTAAGTTGTACCTAGTATGGCTTAGATTATTTTAATCGGTATTACCCGTAATGTAAAGGAATATCGATTCGGTTGTAATTTTATTTGCGATCTCGTTTCGTCGTTTGTAATAATTTAATTTTTTTTTTAGATCATATGTATAATAGGAATTTTATTTGTATCTTTTTGTAATTAATTATTATAAAGACGGAGATTCCCGAAGTCAGTGTTCCAAAAGACGGTGCCTTTTTGAAGTATTTTCCATGAAGAGGCAAGGGGCCAAGGAGTTGGTTTCCGATTTTGTAATCATCTAGTTAATTATGTTAGCTAGGTGGACATACTAGGATTTATTATTTGCTTGATTTATGTTTTTCCGCACATTCCAAAATCGCCAACATGCAATTTTATTTCTCGATTGTCAATTCAAAGTTATTTAAAATTCATCGACTTAGTTCGCTTATAGGGAATTAATAACTATATTGACAAGAACTCTCACATGACTTAAAAAATAGAGATTAGCCTTACCAATTTGTAACACCTATGAATCCCGTGTTCATTAGGGCAACCACGCTCGTGGGTCCCTTTCACCTCGGGTAAGTACGGTGATACGATCACAAGCTAAAATTGGATTGGACTCAACGAGATAAGCGTTATCTTGGGACTAGGAGATGGATTTAGTTTAAATCCGTCAATGTAACAACCCGAAAAGTACCCGATTTTTCTAGTAAAAATATTTACTAACACTTTTCAGTAGAACTTAAGTTTTTAAAATAGGAATTTTTGTTCCGAGTCTTATTTTGAAATTCCGCGTTCGTATTTGGAATTTCTGAGAGATTTCATGAAAAGACCGTTTTAGTCATCTTTGACTTTTCTTGACTTTTAAGTCGTCTTTGACTTTTCCTTGACTTTTTAAAGTCGTCATTGACTTTTTCTTGACTTTTAAGTCGTCCTAAACTTTTCTTGACGTTTAAGTCATCTTCGACTTTTCTCGACTTTTCAGTCAACTTTGACTTCCGTTGACTTTTCCCGACTCGTCTCATAAGTATGAAGACCGAAATTTTATTTAAAAAAATAATATTTTTGATTTATTTTTCTTTAGATTTATTAAGATTTATCATAATTTAATATAATTATTTTGAATTTATTCGGAAATTAAAGAATAACGTTTACGGTTTTAACCGAACGTCATTTCACTATTCCCGACTCATCGTAAATCCCGTAACAAGCTCGAAACTCGACTTTGGCATGAGTCACGCGCCCATGTCATCGTTTTCCACTCACTTGAGATATTTTAATTCTTTCGATTAAACTAATACAAATATCTTCGATATTTGTTGCTTTATCGATCCGTCAACGGAGATTACGCAAATCGAGAAAAATCAGACCCGATTCTTGCCAAATCCACACGGCTCTCCTACCCTCTAATAGGGCTTGATATTTTCATTACTTTTGATTACAATATCATAATATCTAGATATTATTTCACTTTATCGATCAGTTAACGAAAATTACGCAAAACGCTCGAAATCAGACCCGACAAGCTCAACATCACACGGCTCCTTGGTCCTCTCTTAGACCTTGATATTTCATTATTTTTCATTACAATATCATAATATCTTGATATTTAGTTTAATTAACTTTATCGTTAATTATATTTAATCGATTACCGTAAAATAATTATTAAACGCGAGTCAATTACGTAACAACAATTTCAAAACCCGACATCCTTATTTGTCTATAAACACACGGCTCAACCCACACTCTTTACTCACTAACAACTTTCCATTTTACAATAAATCAAATTAAGATCAAAATATCACTTTCTTTGATCGTTCTTCGTGTTCTTCGTCGTTCATCATTTGTTCTTCATCGTTCTTGAGCAAAACCTTCATAAAATCTTCATTTCTTAATTAAATCCGTCCTAACTTATATTTCTAGACTCTCCTCTTCGCTCCCCATCTTCACGTACGGTTTTATTTCAATTCCGACAAAATCGTTTTCAACACTTTAAATATGGAAATTTATATTTTAAGTTCTAATAATGTTTTTCTTGTCATTTCTTATAGGGGAAGATTTTGAAGACGAGTTTGGAGACTCGTATATTTTGGGTGAAGATTAGTAGAAGGGTTCTTATTATATATATACTTCTTATTATTTTGGTGGTAATTGTTTTGCTAGCTAAGGTAACAATTCCGTTTTACTCGACGAATAAATGTCACATAGCTTTTAGTTTTTGTTCATGTTATGGTTATTTATGATTTTAGTTAGTAACATAGCCTTTAGTTTTGTTTCTTTTGATTTTGGTTCATCTTTGTTTATGGTTCATGTTTTTATGATTTAAGGATTTTTAGTAGTAATATGATAAGTAGTTGTTTTTATTAGGTTGTATGAATTTATAATAAGTTAGTGTTCTTGGCATATTTTTATGGTGTTCATAATCATGAATTTTTGTATGGATGGATGTTAAAATGGTTGTTTGATAATTAAAACATGTTGAAATTAATTGGAGTTTGATGGTGGATTGAACCGTGGGAAATGGCCAGCCAAACCGGACCAAACCAGACCGGTCCAGGCCGGTTCAGACCCGGTCTGGGTTGGTCCATGGTGGGTCCGGGTTTTGGTCTTTGGGTTGTGTCGATGTTTGATTGTTATGTTGTTGTTTTGACGAGTTTTAAATATGTTAAGCATGCGGGAAAATAATAGAAATCGGTTTTAGAAAGTTTAATCAAAACAGCCATTTTTGTCAAAACAGGCCGTGGGGCCCATCCAGGCCCATGTGGGTCCGGCCCAACTCAGCCCGTGGGCCCCACTTTGGGACTTGTGACGGTTTTTGAGTTATCGTCATTTTTATCGTGTTTTGTAATATTTAGCAAGTGGGAAATATTAATAAGTAAAATATTTAATTAAAAAGGTTTTTCATAAAATTATTATTTATCACATGTTAGAAATTATAAGACGAGATCGTAGTTTATTTTGATATCCTTTAAGTCAAGCGGGGTTTTACGTAAGATTTAATAATTCACATGTTAGAAGCTTTATTAAAATAACATGTAATGAATATGTTGATTTTATGTCTATGTGATAAAGACTCTGTTTCTAGCCGGTTTGATCCAACGGGTTTGGTTAAACTAAGATCTAGTCAGCCCCGATTTGACTGATGACCCGTCGCGGGACTCGGGTCGGGGATTTGTCTTCAAGTAAGGTTTTATTTAATTATGGAATTAGCCTTAGTAGATATGAGGCGATATGATATTTGATTATGATTTATATGCAATTAGTCACATGATAGGATGTTTTTCCCGTGACTGTTTGATTATATGGTTGGTGTCGTGTTGACTAAGTACCAATAGAGAATTATGAGTATATGGCGTCTTGACCATTCTAATTCTAAATGAGTATCTTGGACCATGACATTGATAGGTCCGTACTGTCTTTAACGAGTATATGTTCACCGTCGATAGCTTTGGTGTCACGGCCTGGGGGGCTTATCTCCAAGTCGGGGCATGGCATCCTAAGAGTTCCGCTTTGGGAAGGGAGCCAGCTTAAGTACTAGCCATCTCTGATAGG